>CM077149.1:69724996-69937928 GCA_039583875.1 Platanthera guangdongensis | reverse complement strand
ACAAAACTTCCATACAACAATCATGGCCGCAACCTGCCTCTGATACCACTGTTGGGTTTCTTATATGAGGATGTCACAACACTTGTGCACGCAGCGGAAGAATAAAAACATCAAGGAAAACCCCAAAAGAGATGGAATCGGGCCATGGTAGTTGAATCAAGAAGTTAATATACAACTAGGCAAAAATTACCTCGGTAGTGTTGAGTCACAACTCAACAGAGATGCTCCAAGCTTCGTGGTTCTTGCTGGTGGCGAGTTCTACGTGGAATGATATCCAGTCTCTGCAGAAATCCACACGAGTGGGAGAACACCGACTCTTCCGTCCGCACGATAATCGGGAAGGAGAATGACCACATCTTGCTTTTCTACGTACTGCTAGGTCCGCGCCAGGGAATAGCAACACCAGCGACAATCGCTGGGAGGAGGAGGTCGACGGAGCGAGCACGGTCGGAACGCTTCCGTCGGCGGGATTCGGGATCGGCGGAACGAACGAATAACGGCGGAACTTTTCCGTCGTGATTCGATCAGATCTCATTCCCGAAAACCTAAGTATCTCTTTATACCAAGTCATAAAAGACTTAGGAATATCGCTATCCGCAGACCACCCAAAAAATTAGGGTTCCAAAATCGGCGAGAATCACCTAGCAGATTCGGTGAGAATTCAATCGGCGAGATCACCTAGGATCGGCGAGAATCAGCTAGGATCAGCGAGAGGTCAGTCGGCGAGTATCACCTAGGATTGGCGAGAATCAGAGTACAATACTCGACGATTCACGTCGATATGAGTTTGACGATACACGTCGACCCGCCGGTCGACTATTCTTACCAATCCTTCAAGACAACATTTGCCCAACCCGACGATCCTTTAAGGCAACACTTTGCCCATACCCATTCTGGTCGTGATTGGTAACCTTTACCAACACAGTCAATCATCCAACTTCTCCACATCTCTTATGTGCGACCTGCAGGCTCATATCGCGGTTGGCATGATATTATATGTTTGACCACTTCTCCATCACCATGGTAACTCCAACAGCGGGAGCACCGTCGCGTCGGGACAAGCATGTCGTGGTCGGGATAATGTTGCTTCGGGCACAGAATCTCCCATACACTATCATAATTGAGATACTATTGCATTTGACCTTAAGGACCAAACCCGTAATAGTATATATTATATATATATAAACGTGTTCTCTCCTCTTTTTAAGGAATTTCTAAATAATGTTGTTAACCCTGAAATCGGATGATGACTGAAAGTCATGAGGACAGAATCTATGCAAATGTTGAGAGGGAGACTGTCAGCTAAGATGCTCCCGCTGATGGGGAGCAAGTTCAACTAGGTAGCTGAACAAGCATGAGTCTTACCTAGTGTACCTCCTGTTGGATCCCTAGTTGATTTGGGCTAGGTTCACTAACTTAGGATGTGACCCAACTGTATAGCCAGGGTCAAAGTTGTGTCCTAGAGTCTCGGCCAATTCCTTAGAGTCAACATCATGGCCAGCTATCAACAAGACTATCAGGGACTCAAGACTTAGAAGATTTCAAGACTAAGTAAAAATGAGTTCGACGTTCGTCGAACTCAGGTCGACGAAAATTATTCTTTACTCGACGATCTTGAGACATTTCTCTGAGCTGAGCTCGATGATCTTCATTCTCTGGTCAACGAAAACTGGGATACTTCAACAAACTAAAGTTAGGATAACTCCAGAGTTTTCTAAGTCCAACTTCAGACTTTGGTCGACGAACAAGATTCTGAGCTCGACGAACTTGGACCTCCAGTACACAACTTCTCAGGTCGACGAAGTCAACTTATCAGGTCAACTAATGCAGTACTCTACTCGACGAATTCTAGAACCAGAAGATTCATGTCGACACACAGAATATCAGACAACACAAAATACTTGACTAAGTCCAGAATTGTTGCTGAACTCCAGTCGACGAATGCAATTGTCAGCTCGACGAACTTCAGACAGAGAAGGCAAAGGTTCTGAAGTATGCAAGTTCTGCTATCAGCTCGACGAATTTGGAACTCAGCTCGACGAACACAAGACATCTGGTCGACAAATTCAATATCTCAGCTCGACGAATTTGGTAACTCAGTTCGCGAATTCTGCCAATTGTTCGACGATTTCAGACTTAGCCATTTGCGGTTTTTCTGTCCCATTCTAATGCGGAAATTCCTAAGTAATTAATGCTCTACATTCTCTGAATGTATCCGTTAGAAGGAGCATTAATCACAATCTTCCTCAGGAATATTTCTTGCCGATTTTCCACGGGACAGTTTGAGGAAATGAGTCAATGCTGATTATTCTCAGGCCGTCAGTGTTGAAACCGGAATCCGATCTCCTGTGGAGTTCGACCCTTGGGGAAGGGGTGGTCTTGTGCCTACTTCGCTCCTGCAAGAAAAAACAACAAAGAAGGCAAGAAGAAATAGACACAAGGGCTCGGCAGGGAGGTCCCACCACAAACCCGGAAGATCTCAGCGCTTCCCCTCCTTAGCCAGAAGCCGAGCTAAGGTACCCTCAGAAAGCACTTGAAGATTGGGGTAGGAGAGCATAGGGAAGAACCTGTTTTCTGGGGTACCCCTTGGGTCCTATTTATAGCTTTTGAAATCCGGACTGCCAATAACCAAAATAACTGACCTGAAATTACCAGAAAATCCTTGGTTGGGTCTGCCAACAGCCAAACTCCGCTGTTTTGAAGGGCTATGGGCAGACCAGCGGGGACAAAACAGTAAAAAATACCTCATACATCCAGGCGAGCAGGGGAGCTTTGGCCACCTCGGCATGTTCTGCTCGCCTACTGCTGCCGAGCTCCACTGCGAGGACGCGAGTTTGTCTCGCTCGGCATATGCCGAACTCGGGGTCGCCGATCGTCGATCTCTGGTCGACGGATGCCGAGCTCGGGCTCGCCCCCTTTACTGCCGAGCTCGGGCTCGCCCCATTTACTGCCGAGCTCGCCTATTATCCTCAGCCCGATTTGCCTAGACCCTGGTGACCTTGCTCGCCGAACACGGGGTTGTACACAATCCCTGCTCTTTTTGAGCTTGTCAAAGCTCGAAAAGAAACATCCAACCCCAATTGTGCGGCGAGCACTGGTTGGCGAGTTGGAGGGAATCTTCTGGTGGGGGCCACCTGCGGCTATATATATGTGCACCTACCCACCTGCCTGACTCTTGCCATTCCCTCTGCTGCCTTGCCAAGATGCCTCTTCCTATGGAGATCCAAGAGCGCATAGACCGAGCCCGCCAGGCCTCCGCGGCTCGCGTTGCCGCTCTGACGGCGGTCCCCCCAAAAGCTCCCCAAACCGATTCTGCCGAGCCCAGTTCCAAGAAGTCAAAGCCATTCCCTGAGGCGGCTGAGCCCATTTTCAACGACCTGAGGGCCACCCTGGCTTGCGAGACCGGCTCTTCCACCCGAACTATTCTTGAGAAGGATAGAGAGGTTGTCGTAGTTGGCGACGACCTGGACAGTCAACCAGATGGCGAGGGCGTCGCGAGAGCCCACACCACGGGGCGAGACCACGCTCGCCAACTCGCGATTCTCGGCACCGGACAGCCATCCCCGTGACCCGCCTCTTCTCTTTGGGATCCTGCCTGTGAGCTCGCAGAGTCCGAATTCGCCAGTGTGCACCTCCCCTCCTCGCCAAGCTGACGTGGTCGTGGGGACGGGTCTGGGGACCATTCCCACCCCGGGATTCGAGCTCATCTCGCCAGGGGCTCACGGCCCAGGTCGCGGGAAGGATCTGAGGTTCATACCTCCCCGCGCTTCCCTCGATCTGCCGAGCTCGTCTGGTTAGTCTTGCTTGACTTCTCGCTCCATGAGTTTTTGCTCTTTTTGCTAATACCTGTCTTCACAGCTCTTCCCAGTCAATCGGCTGCCGAGAAATCCTCGCGGGCAGCCCACTATTCTCCCCTCCCTTCCCCGAGCTTGCTGGACTCTTACCTGGGTCCTGAGGTGGATCAAGGCGAGTTGACGAGGAGGGAGGTCAAGCACCTCAAAAAGTTGGTGTGCGGGCTGCGCGAGGTGCATGGGGTCAACGAGACGCTGCAGCGCGACTACGTGCGTCTTGCTGACGAGGTGCACCGCGGCCAAGCTGGCGAGCTGATGTCCCCTCCCGGCTCCTGGACGAGATAGACGACGGTCTCTCTCGATTGCGCAGAGGAATTCCGGAAGGATCCGCGAGCTACTCCGCGCGCGGCAGCCTGGGGGGCGGGGGTCGCGAGGCCGGGGTAGGTAAGTGAGCGGCTCCTTTGCCGAGCCGACCGGCACTCGCATCCCGATGCCCTCCCTGCTTGCGTGCCCTGTCTCTTTAAACCCTGAACTTTATTCCTGTAATAAATAAATCTTAGAATATTCTTGATCATGTTACTTAAATAAAATGCTGCAATGTTGTGCTTAGCCTTGGTTGGGATGCACCGTAAGTCGGCGAGCAGGGGTAGCGAGCTGGGGTGTCGAGCTGGGGCAGCGAGCCGCGCTGATGGACAACCTGCCTCAGAATTTCTTTTCCTATAATAAGCCCCCCCACACCTACCCCCGTACAGTACCTTTATTGCTTTTTTCCCTTCTCCCTGTTCTTTTTCGTTTTCCTGCTCGCGCTCTACCTCTGCCTCTGCGAATCATGGGCAAGGCGATTCCAGATGCCGACGGCCGCTCCAAGTGCCCCTCAGCACTTCGCGGACTATTACTTCTTCGAGGGGCACACTAGAGAGGAGGAGCTCGCTGAGTTTGTGGCGGACCGCATTCCGCCAGGCTTTGAGGCTCGTAGGCCAAAACAGAGGGAGGCCATCAATACCTTTTACGTGGATAAGCTCGCCTTCCCCCTTTCTCATTTTGAGGTGGGGTTACGCCTCCCCCTGTGGCCGGAGATCCGGCAGATCTTAAAATACTATGGAGCCGTGCCCGCTCAGCTGAATTCCAACCCATCGCGATGATGGTGGCGTTCGCGAGTTACCTCCGGCGGGAGAGGATCGAGTTCAACCTGACGGTGTTCGGAAGCTCTTCTCCTACAAGGCGACGCCGGACTGGGTCGCCTAATTCGGCGGCTCGCTAATCAAAGTTCGCGAGATCGCGAACAAGAACCACACCTGGATGACCAAGATCGCCTTCATCAAGGGTGATCTCGGCAACATCCCCTACTCGCCTCAGCAGAAGGGCATGGAGGTGTACCACCCGCCGGCCGTGTCCGAAAACGACGCCGAACTCCACAAATTCTTCCTCCACAAAGATTTTGAGGTCGCTTTCCTGCGGAGGGGCCTCGACGCGCTCCCCCCCCGTTCTGCCCGGTGAAGGTATGCTTCCCTCCTCATCTTGCCGAGTTCGCCTGCCCACCGAACTCGCCATATCATTGCTGAATTCCTAACTTTTAAGTGTTTTCCTGCAGGGGAGCAAATAATACCCGTGAACCCGCCGTTCGCGTATCCGGGCCTCCATACCGACCCTCTTGCTCGCGAGAGGGCGGCTGCGGCGGCCTGCCGAGATGAGGCGGCCCTCTCGCAACCCTCTTCCAGCAAGAGGTGGCCTGAGGATGCGGTGTCAAACCCACCATTCGGCCATCGACAAATGAAGAAGATGTGGAGAGCCCTGCTGGATCCGTGGGGGAAACAACAACAACAGCCCAGCTCCAAGTACATCAGCTCGTCGGCGACCCCTCTCGACGCGTCGCCGGAGAGCCCGCTGAAGGAGATAACCAGCAAGGGGCGGAAAGGTGGCGAGGGCCCCTCTTCCACGGCGGCGATCTCCCCTCCTCCATCGGCGAAGAGGGCTGCCCGCGAGCACACGCCGCCGAAGCAACACCCCCTCTTCAACTTCGGCGCGCGCTGAAAGGATTCGGCGGGCGAGCCCATGCTGCAGTGGGACGAGCTCGCTCATCGAGTCTCCGTCTCCACTCTACACCCCTCCTGGCATGAACGCGAGCCTGCCACCGATAACGCCTACGCCCTCAGCTTCGGCATATATGGCCGGGAGGATGCCGAGGCCTACAAGAAGATGACCCTTCGGCAGCTCGGCCATGAGGGCCTGCAGTCCCACCTGTGGACCCTGGAGCTGCATCACATGCTGGCACGCTGCAGCTTTGCCCTCAACCACCAACTCGAAAAGGCCGAATAGGCACGTGACCTCGCCAAGGATAAGGTCACCGATCAGGCGAGGCGGCTCGGCATAGCGGAGGGTCTACTCGCCCAAGCCGCCGGCGGGTTGGTAAGTTTCAAGCGCTGTTCTTCTTTTTCACTTAGAATATTTTGTGCTGCTGATAAATGGACTCTTTTCCAGGATGCCAAGGCGGCGGGCGATCTTCAGGCTCGTAACACCGAGCTGGGGGAGGAGGTCAGCCAGCTGCGCGCACTACTGGTCGTGGATGCCGAGGCTGCAGGGGAGCTCCAGGCTCGCAATGCTGAGCAGGGGGAGGAGATCGGCCAGCTGTGCGCACGCCTTGCCGAGCTGGAGGACGCGAACACGAAACTGAAGCGGGAGAATCAGCACCTCCTCGGCGAGGTGCGTCGCCAGGCGGAGATCTTCTTCCCGCCTCACGACATCGACCCTACCCTCCCCTACAAAAGCCCGCGGATCTTTGGCGAGGCCGACCTCGTCGAGAGATTGCGGATCAACTCCATCCAAGCCGCCGAGTGCACCCTCCAGATGATGAAGGATTTTGGGGTGCTGGTGGAGGGGTGCGAGGGGATCTCGGCTCGGGACCTGATGCCGAGCCTATTCCCGGCAACGCCGCCGAGAGAGAAGGAGGACAGCCGGGACGCGATGTTTGGGAAAAGCTTTCAGGATCCTTCGGGCGACGGCGAGGACCAGTCTGGCGGAGGGGGCGAGGCCCGAGGGTAGCCTGTATTTTTTCTTTTTCCTTTTTTGTTCGCTCACCGAGGCGAGCCCCCTCTAATTACTTTTTGTAAACAATTAATGAAAGTTTTTGATCATACCCGTGCCACTTCCTTTTCTTTTCTTTCTTTACTTTGTTTGTTGTGCTCTGAATTTGTGCGAGCGCTTCCCTACGCGACCTCGCTGAGACAGGTTCCGCGAGTAGAGTAGTTATGAGAGCGCGCCTGCGAGTGGATGCGTTTTGAGTGTTCGCCGAGCCCCACACGATTCGGGGGCGAGTTGCTCTCCGCCCTTGTTACGCCACCATAACTCGCACGTGAGCTATCCAGGTTGAGCCCGAAAAAGGAATTTTTTTTTTTAAGTCTAATGGGCAAAGGGTGCGAGGTGCCCCGGTCTGGCTTGTTTTCCTTTGGCGAGGCCCAGGTTCGCATTCTACTCGCCAATGCCGAGCCGGGAATGACGAGTCCATACTGGCTCATGCAGAGTCCTTCAGCCTGGCTTGCCTTCTTGATCATGTCGAGCTAGATTTTGCCGAGCCCGAACTCGCCCGACAGAACCTTTTCCCCTTTGCTCCTGGCACTGAGACTTTGACCTGTATCTGACGATTTCAAGGCCGACACCATCGAGTGACCTCCGGCCTTGTCAGCTAGGTGAGCCTGACCGCGGGATCTGCACGAGGCTAAGGATGACACCGAGTGACTTCCAGCCCTGCCAGCTAGGTGAGAGCCTGACAACGGGATCTGCTCGGGGTCCACTACTAACACCATCGAGTGACTTCCAGCCCTGCCAGCTAGGTGAGAGCCTGACAGCGGGATCTGCTCGAGGCCAAGGATGACACCGAGTGACTTCCAGCCCTGCCAGCTAGGTGAAGCCTGATAGCGGATCTGCTCGGGGTCCACTACTAACACCATTGAGTGACTTCCAGCCCTGCCATCTAGGTGAGAGCCTGACAGCGGGATCTGCTTGTGGAAATTGTGAAGTGGAAGTGGTTGACGGGACAGGCCGGGCGGCCTGGGGAGGACAGCATTGGCGGACTAGCGGACTGCTCGGACTGTGATGTGCGACCTGGTGGAAAGTCTAGTGGAAGCCGCGTGTCTTCTGAGCGGGTTGTTTGCATGGAGTCCGCGGACTATGCGGCCTGGTATCTGCGGATAGAGAGGCTTGCGGACTGGTGCATTGCTCAGTGGTCGTGGTGCAAGCTTGTGCTGTTAGGCTGTTTGGCTCATGTCCGCGGGAAGCTTGCGGACTGATGTGTCCGCGGTATGGGCTGTTGCGGACTGAGCTTAGAGCTTGGCTGAGGACTTGTCGAGCTCTGGTGGTACAGCAGGTGCTTTGCTGTGGAGGTCGTTGGCGGACTGGTTTTGGAGTCCGGAGATGGTTGCTGCGTTGGACAGGAGTGCGAGGAGCTCGCGGACTGTTGGCGGTCTGTGCTAGGGTGTTTGGCGGACGGGTGTTTGTGTCCGCCATGCTCGCATTATCCTTTGATGGTTTTGGACTTGGTCACACTTTGTGCCAAGACCATGGTGTCCGCGGTATCCGCCAAGTCCGCTGTGACCGGGCGGACTGTTGCTATCTGCCTTTGGTCGTGGACTTGTGGAGGATTGAGGTGTGAGTCTTGCGGACTGCCTCGGTTGGTGCGGACAGCCATTGAAGGGGGTTGATGTCCTGCAGTGGTCGGAAGCTTTGCGGGCTGATGCCTTGTCCGCATAGCTTGGGCGGACTGGAGAGGGTTTGCCAATATTGCCTTGCTCCTGGCGATTTTCCTTGGTATCCGGCTAAGTCCTTGCGGACTCTGCGGACGGTGTTTTGCTATCGCGCGGGCTGGGGCGGTGTCTCTATCTCTAGGGCGGTGACCACACTCCTCACCTCGCCTATAAATAGGACCCCCCTGGCAGGTCTACAGTAACTTGAGTGAACAGTAAGTTGGGTTGTGCAAGGAGCTGCGGTCTCAGTTGTCTGTACGCGCGGATTGTTTCAGTGCTGACATTTGCTGTGTGTAGGTCGCGCGGTTTGCTTCAAGGCGCCAGGAGTTTGGCTGTGACTTCGGTCAAGTACTTGGAAGTGTGCGGTCTCCGTGGATTCAGCATGAGGTCGCTCTGCGGCTTGTCAGCTCTATTTCATCTTTGCCAGCTTCAATAACATGTCCGCCAGCTTCAGGCGGGTAGGGGGTGTTCCTCAGTTCAGCCTCAGCACGAGACGAATAACGGTGTGTCCTCGCGGCCTCGCGGCTTCGGCGGACTCCGTGGCTATTCGGCAGTTTGCAGCTTAAGTTCGGGCGATCTCAGCGGACTCGGCGACCTCAGCGACCTCGGCGACCTCGGCGGTCTCGGCGGACTCCGGTGCTGTCCGCCCGGCTTGGATTTTTTTGGTGCTTTCTGTTTACAGCTGTTATACTAGCGAAATCATGTCTCGCTATGTATGCCTCGTGTTGTAAAGAAGTGAATGAATAAAAGACCTGCTTGTGCTTCCATTGTTTGTTGGGATTAACCCTTATTCCTTGGTTTTCCGCTGGTTCAACGTGAGAACTGGGTAGTTCCGAAGATATTAATTTGGCGTTTGGGCTATCTTGCTGACCACGTTGAGAAAATTTAACATGGTATCAGAGCCAGGTTCAGTTGCGTGAGCGGAAGTCAACCAGCGTTGTTACTCAGTGATTGAGTGGTGCTCAACCTGTGTTGTTGCTCGGAGCTTCTGAAAGAGTGCCAACAAGTGTTGCAATGGAAGGGAGTTTTGCAAGAGGTCTGGGCATTGAACTCTTAACGCCGACTAACTTCAAGAAGTGGAAGTCGTGCATGAAGAGTTATCTTCTTGGCGAGGAGCTGTGGGAAGTCGTCGGTGGTGACGACAGACAGGAAGTGACTGCTGCATTCGGTACTGCTGAGCAGGTTAAGCTCTGGAGAAGAACAAATGCTAAGGCGGAGTTCATTCTGAAGAGGGCCGTGTCTCCGGAACTGTTTGATCACATCGTTGGATGTGAGTCGACTGCTGATATTTGGATAACCATTGATGAGCTGTTCAATAGGAAGAATGTGGCGCGGCTTCAGTTCCTGGAGAATGAGTTGGCCAGGGCAACTCAGGGAGACCTTTCCATCTCCAAGGACTTCTTAAAGATGAAGAGCTTGTGTGCTGAGCTTTCGGCACTGGATCCTGATGAGCCTATCTCTGAGGCTAAGATGAAAAGGCACATTATCCGCGGCTTGCAGAAGGAGTATGTGGCCTTTGTCACATCTATTCAAGGGTGGGCTACTCAGCCGTCTTTGTTGGAGCTGGAGAATCTGCTTGCATCGCAGGAGAGCTTGGCAAGGCAGATGGCTGGAGTGAACTTGAATAAGGAAGGCAGCGAAGCTCTCTTCTCAGGCAAGAAGAAAGGATGGAAAGGGAAGAAGAAGAAGAAGGTGCAGGTCGTTGGTGAGAAGGAGACTTCATCTTCATATCAGCCGGAGAGGAGCAATGCTCCTAAGGACTGGAAGAAGAATTTGAAGTGCTACAAGTGTCATCAGCGAGGGCACTTCAAGCGGGACTGCAAGGTCAAACTGCAGCCTCGGCATGCTGCAGGAAAGGAGGAAGCTTGCTCGAGAAGTGAAGAAGCAGAATGGGGCGGAGCTTTTAGGACGGGCACTTGTGTCCGAGCCTTATCTGCTGAGGACTTCAACGGTGAGTGGATCATGGACTCCGGGTGTGGTCATCACCTCGCCGGAGACAAGTCGAAGTTCACCTCCATGCAGGCGTACTCAGGTAATGAAGCTATTATCACTACTGATAATACTGTTTATGCAGTAGAGAAAGAGGGGATCGTGTCTTTGGGTAGTGATCAGGGGCCACTCACGTTAAGGAGTGTGTATCACGTGCCGTGCATGAAGAAGAACCTCTTCTCGGTGACCAATGCGGTGGACGCTGGGTATCACGTTCTGTTTGGGCCAACAGACGTAAGGTTCCTTCGCAACGTATCAGCGGTAAAGGCTGATGTTGCTCATGTTGGGAGGAGGGTGAAGAACTTGTTTGTTCTTTCCACCAGTGCTTATGTTGATAGGATGAGAGCCAATGATAGTGCTGCTATCTGGCATGAGAGGCTGGGGCATGTTGGCATGGACAAGCTGAAGGCGATGGCTAGTAGAAGTCTGGTGAGGGGGTTGCCGAAGTTATCCTCCTTTGGTGATGGACATGTTTGTGCGGGCTGTCAATATGGTAAGGCACATCACCTTCCGTTTGATAAATCACAAACAAGGAGCAAGAAACCATTGGAGTGTATTCATGGCGACTTGATGGGACCGATGGTTACTGCCAACCTTGGTGGAAGCAGGTACATGCTTGTCTTGGTTGATGACTACTCAAGGTATACTTGGGTATACTTCTTAAAGGAGAAGTCGGAAGCCTTCCGTTTGTTTGTGGAGTTTAAGGAGTTGGTAGAAGGCCGGCTTGGCTTGCGGATTAAGAAGCTTAGAACTGATAACGAGGGTGAGTTTGTCTCCTCCGTGTTTTCTAACTTCTGCAGGAAGCACGGGATCCAACGAGAGCTTACTTGTGCTCACACTCCTCAACAAAATGGGGTAGCGGAGCGGAAGATCCGTCATCTGACGGAGACCTGCAAATGCTGGCTTCATGCGAAAGAGATCTCAAGGTCCTTTTGGGCGGAGGGGATGTCTTGTGCTGCTTATGTTATCAACCGGATGCCACTCAGCCCTATCAACATGAAGACTCCTAGTGAGCTGTTGCTGAAGGAGAAGCCGAGTGTTGGACACCTTAGGGTGTTCGATTCAACTTGCTACGTGCATGTCCCGGATGCTTCACGGACAAAGCTGGATGCGAAGGCAAGGAAACTTGTCTTTGTTGGCTACGATGAGCGGAAGAAGGGATGGAAATGTATGGACCCTGTGATGAAGAAGTTCGTGGTATCAAGAGACGTTGTCTTTGACGAGCTGACGTCATATGGAGGTGGCTCAGTGGAGCTAACCGGAAGTAGCAAGGTTGATGAAGCACCGGTGGTGGCTGTTGAAGGCTTGGAAGAGGAGCTTGTTGTTTCACCAGCAGCTCCTGTTGCTTCTAACTCCGAGGCTGAGCCTTCTAGCTCAGGAAGCAGGGGGAGTACTGCTCAATGCTTGCCCCAGGTAGGAGTGGAGCCCGAAGAAGCAACGGAAGCAGTAAGCAAGGAGCCGACCCTTCGGAGATCGAAGAGGGTGGTTAAGCCACCGACTCGGTACTGTGATGGGAATGCAGTAAGCTTTGTATCCTGCTTCTTTGCAGGTCCTCTAGATGAGCGAGAGCCTGCAAACTTCAACGAGGCCACTGGAGTGAAGGAGTGAGAAGGTGCCATGAAGGAAGAGATTGATGCTCTGAAGAAGAATGAAACCTGGGATCTTGTGCCCAAGGCTGATGGCATTACTCCGGTTACTTGCAAGTGGGTGTATAAGTTGAAGAAGAAGGCTGATGGGAGCATTGATAGGTTTAAAGCTCGCCTGGTCGCTAGAGGATTCTCATAGCAGTATGGAGAAGACTATGAGGAGACATTCAGTCCAGTTGCGAAGATGACTTCAGTAAGAGTGGTGATTGCCTTGGCTGCTAGCAAGGGATGGAGGTTGTGGCAACTCGATGTGAAGAATGTTTTTCTTTACGGAGAGATTGACAAGGACATCTTCATGGATCAGCCGCTTGGTTTTGTCTCTGAAAAGCATCCGGACTATGTCTGCAAACTCAGGAAGGCTCTCTATGGGTTGAAGCAAGCTCCTAGAGCGTGGTATGGGAAGATTGCAGAGTACTTGCAATTCTGTGGATACCTTGCTTCTAACTCGGATTCAAGCTTGTTCGTCAAGAAGAAGGGAGTGCTACGAGTCTTGGTCCTGCTGTATGTGGATGACATGATCATCACAGGGAATTCGGAGGGGGAAGTAGCAAGGCTCAGGGCTGAGCTTGCTATACGCTTCGAGATGAAAGACTTGGGAGAGTTGCATCACTTTCTCGGTCTGGAAGTGGAGAGGAAGGAGTGCAGGATTCTCATTAGCCAGAAAGGGTATGGTGATCGCATTGTGAAGCGGTTCGGCATGGGCGAAGGGAAGAAGTGCTCTACTCCACTGGAACCTGGGCTAAAGCTTCGACGAGATGAGGGAAGGGTTCTTCTTGATACTTTGGTGTTCAGAGCTCTTGTTTGGAGCTTGATTTACCTGACAATTACAAGACCGGATATTGCTTATGCTGTTGGTCGAGTAAGTCAGTTTATGGCTGGACCAAGGAAGACTCATCTAGTGGCGGCGAAGGGTATTCTGAAGTATGTCAAGGTGACTTCTAACATGGGACTCCTCTATGTAAGAGACTCGGAGTTTGTGTTGCTCGGGTACACGGATGCTGACTATGGCGGTGATTCGGATGATCGGAGGTCTACTTCAGGTTATGTGTTCACTTGCGGTTCAGCTAGCATCTCGTGGTGTAGCAAGAAGCAGGACTCGGTGTCGGTTTCAACTACGGCGGCGGAGTATAAGGCTTCGGCCTTGGCTGCTCGGGAAGCCGTTTGGTTGAGGAGGCTTATAGAGGATGTTCATGAAGAAGTGCAAGGGCCTACTTTACTCCGGGGTGACAATGAGAGCGCTCTCAAACTGGTTAACAATCCAGTGTGTCACGCCAGGACCAAGCATATAGAGATTGATCACCATTTCATCAGGGAGAAGGTGTTGGAAGGATCTCTGCTGGTCGAGCATGTTTGGAGTGAAGATAATCTTGCTGACATCTTCACGAAGCCACTGTCGAAGGGACCTTTTGAACGCTTGCGCAGCTTGCTGGGCTTGGTCACCACTTTCACTTCAAGGGGGAGTGTTGAAATTTGTGAAGTGGAAGTGGTTGACAGGACAGGCCGGGCCGCCTGGGCGGACAGTATTGGCGGACTAGGCGGACTGGGCGGACTGTGATGTGCGGCCTGGTGGAAAGTATAGTGGAAGCCGGCTGTCTTCTAAGCGGCTTGTTTGCATGGAGTCCGCGGACTGTGCGGCCTGTTATCTGCGGATTGATAGGCTTGCGGACTGGTGCATTGCTCAGTGGCCGTGGTGCAATGTTGTGCTGTTAAGCGGTTTGGCTCGTGTCCGCGGGAAGCTTGCGGACTGATGTGTCCGCGGTATGGGCTGTTGCGGACTGAGCTTAGAGCTTGGCTGAGGCCTTATCGAGCTCTGGTGGTACAGCAGGTGCCTTGCTGTGGAGGTCGTTGGCGGACTGGTTTTGGAGTCCGGAGATGGTTGCTGCGTTGGATAGGAGTGTGAGGAGCTCACGGACTGTTGGCAGTCTGTGCTAGTGTGTTTGGCGGACGGGTGTTTGTGTCCGCCATGCTCGCATTAGCCTTTGATGGTTTTGGACTTGGTCACACTCTGTGCCAAGACCATGGTGTCTACGGTATCCGCCAAGTCCGCTGTGACCGGGCGGACTATTGCTATCTGCCTTTGGTCGTGGACTTGTGGTGGATTGAGGTGTGAGTCTTGCGGACTGCCTCGGTTGGTGCGGACAGCCATTGAAGGGGGTTGCTATCCTGCAGTGGTCGGAAGCTTTGCGGGCTGATGCCTTGTCCGCATAGCTTGGGTGGACTGGAGAGGGTTCGTCAATGTTGCCTTGCTCCTGGCGGTTTTCCTTGGTATCCGGCTAAGTCCTTGTGGACTCTACGGACGGTGTTTTGCTATCGCGCGGGCTGGGGCGGTGTCTCTATCTCTAGGGCGGTGACCACACTCCTCACCTCGCCTATAAATAGGACCCCCCTGGCAGGTCTACAGTAACTTGAGTGAATAGTAAGTTGGGTTGTGCAAGGAGCTGCGGTCTCAGTTGTCTGTCCGCACAGATTGTTTCAGTGCTGACGTTTGCTGTGTGCAGGTCGCGCGGTTTGCTTCAAGGAGCCAGGAGTTTGGCTGTGACTTCGGTGAAGTACTTGGAAGTGTGCGGTCTCTGCGGATTCAGCAGGAGGTCGCTCTGCGGCTTGTCAGCTCAGTTTCAACTTTGCCAGCTTCAATAACCTGTCCGCCGGCTTCAGGCGGGTAGGGGGTGTTCCTCAGTTCAACCTCAGCAGGAGACGAATAACGGTGTGTCCACGCGGCCTCGCGGCTTCGGCAGACTCCGTGGCTATTCGGCGGTTTGCAGCTTAAGTTCGGGCAATCTCAGCGGACTCGGCGACCTCGACGACCTCGGCGGTCTAGGCGGACTCCGGTGCTGTCCGCCCGGCTTGGATTTTTTGGTGCTTTCTGTTTACAGCTGTTATACTACCAAAATCATGTCTCGCTATTTATGCCTCATGTTGTAAAGAAGTGAATGAATAAAAGACATGCTTGTGCTTCCATTGTTTGTTGGGATTAACCCTTGTTCCTTGGTTTTCCGCTGGTTCAACGTGAGAACTGGGTAGTTCCGAAGATATTAATTTGGCGTTTGGGCTATCTTGCTGACCACGTTGAGAAAATTTAACACTGCTCGAGGCCAAGGATGACACCGAGTGACTTCCAGCCCTGCCAGCTATGTGAGAGCCTGACATCGGGATCTACTCGGTGTCCACTACTAACACCATCGAGTGACTTCCAGCCCTGCCAGCTAGGTGAGAGCCTGACAGCGGGATCTGCTCGAGGCCATGGATGACACCGAGTGACTTCTAACCCTGCCATCTAGATGAGAGCCTGGCAGCAGGATCTGCTTGGGGTCCACTACTAACACCATCGAGTGACTTCCAGCCCTGCCAGCTAGGTGAGAGCATGACAGCGGGATCTGCTCGAGGCCAAGGATGACACCGAGTGACTTACAGCCCTGCCAGCTAGGTGAAAGCCTGACAACGGGATCTGCTCGGGGTCCACTACTAACACTATCGAGTGGCTTCCAGCCCTGCCAGCTAGGTGAGAGCCTGACAGCGGGATCTGCTCGAGGCCAAGGTTGACACCAAGTGACTTCCAGCCCTGCCAGCTAGGTGAGAGCCTGACAGCGGGATCTGCTCGGGGTCCACTACTAACACCATCGAGTGACTTCCAGCCCTGCCAGCTAGGTGAGAGCCTGACAGCGGGATCTGCTCGAGGCCAAGGATGACACCGAGTGACTTCCAGCCCTGCCAACTAGGTTAGAGCCTGTCAGCGGGATCTTCTCGGGGTCCAAAATACATTACATTCCTCTATGCAGGCTATCCATGATAATATTAGAGAGTTGAAGGAATTTATTATAATCAAAGTGTTGCTTACATGCTTCAGGGGAAAAATCGTTTTAGGTCGTCACCACTCCAGGTGAGACTCAGGGTCTCGCCCTCTACATTTTGGAGTCGATAGCCCCCTGACCCCAAGGCTTCCTTTATAATGAATGGTCCCTCCCAGCTGGGATTGAGCTTCCCTACGGATGCTGACCTCCCGGTTGCATCCACCTTCTTCAGCACCAAGTCCCCTTCCACGAACTGCTTGACCCTGACATGCTTGTCGAAGTACTTGGCCATTCTTCTTTTCACCTCCTCCTGCTGGATAGCGGAAAGGTCCCTCACCTCTTCCACCATGTCAAGGGAGAGCCTCAGTTCCTCCTCATTCTCCGCTTGCCATTCCTCACGGCCTTCTTTTGCCGCAATGATTCGCGGTGTTTGGACTTCGAATTCTACGGGGAGCACTGCCTCGCATCCATGGGAGAGTTTGAAGGGGGTCTCTCCCGTAGCCGTGTTGGGGGTGGTCCTTAGGGCCCAAAGAACTGCAGGAAGCTGCTCCACCCAGCTCCCCTTCAAATTCTCCACCTTCTTCTTGAGGAGGTTGACGATGATCTTGTTTGCGGCCTCCACCTGCCCGTTGCTCCTGGGGTGATGGACCGAGGCGAACCTTAGGTCGATTCCAAGATGCTCGCAGAAGCTGGTGAACTCGGCACTGGCGAACTGGGGCCCGTTGTCCGTGACGATGGCATGGGGCAGCCCATGACGACATATGATCTCCCCCCAAACAAAGTTCCTGATCACCTAGGAGGTCACCTTGGCCAACACATTCACCTCCATCCACTCTGAGAAGTAGTCAATCATTACTAGGAGGAACCTTCTCTGACCGCTGGCTTGGGGGGAATGGTCCAACCAAATCCATTCCCCAAATTTCGAAAGGCCATGGGGCCGTGATACTTCTGAGTCGCTGGGCTGGCTGTAGCTAGAGAGGGGCAAACAGCTGGCATTTATGACATCTTCTTGTGAACTCTGCGTCGTCTCGGCCCAGGGTAGTCCAGAAATACCCTTGCCTGACTATCCTTCCTTCCATGGTCCGACTCCCGGAGTGACTCCCACATTCCCCGGAGTGGACTTCCTCCAAGATCCTTCGTACTTATCCCTCGGTCACGCAGCGGGCTAGCATCCCTGAGAGGGTCTTCCTGTATAGTTGCCCGTCTTGGAGGAGGTAATATGCTGACTTGTGCCTCAGTTTCTTCTTATCTACCCCCTCCGGATACTCTCCCGTGGAGAGGAAAACCACGACTGGATCCATCCACGAAGCTTGCTGATCGATTTCCATGAGCTCTCCTTCTTCGATGGAGGGGCGTAACAGATCGGTGATGGTGCCCCCCACCTGGGGACCATGCTTCGCCAGCTGATCGGCTTGTTCATTCTCTTCCCTGGGTACGTGTCGGATGGTGAAAGTTTGAAAAGTGCCAATGACCCCCTTCACCGTGGCCAAGTACGATTGCAGGGTGGGCTCCCTTGCCTCGAACTCCGCATTGATTTGGGAAGCTACTACCATGGAGTCAGAAAGGACCTCCACATCCGACACCCCCAGCTCCCTGGCCAGGCGAAGCCCTGCTATTACGGCCTCGTACTCGGCCTGGTTGTTGTTAATGGGAAAGTGTACCACCACCGTCTGTTCGATTCGGGTCCCTTGAGAGCTTTCTAGGATCACCCCCACTCCAAGGGAATGCCTCCCTGAGGCTCCGTCCACCCTCACTTTCCAAGGAGTCGGGCGGGTGAGCTCTTCCTCCGCTAATTCAACCACGTAGTCGGCCAAGAAGTCGGCCATGGCTTGAGCCTTGATCGAGAGCCGCGGAACGAAGGAGACATCGAACTCCCTCAGTTCCACCGACCACTTAGCCAGCCTACCTGAATGCTCCACCCCATCAAAGATGTTGCGGAGGGGATGGTCGGTCACTACTTGTTGGGTACATTGGTTTAAATGTACCTGATTTGAAGAAGCCTCACCCCACTCAATGATATACATCAAAATGTATTTGATGTATTTTGAGTTGCCTTGTGTAGGTTAAGTATTTGCAGGGAAAGCTGAAAAGTTTCTAAGTCCATGTGTCGACACCCAGAAGGAAAGTGTCGACACTTAAGAAGACTTGTGTCGACACCCGGGCAAGCAGTGTCGAAACTTGGAGTAATTGTGTCGAGACCAGGGATGCAGAGTCGACACCAGACAGAAAGTGTCGACACATGAAGGTTGTGTCGACACTCAATGAAGAAATGTCCAGTGAAGAAGTGTCGACACTTAGAAGCAGTGTCGACACCCAGAGGAACTGTGTCTACATCAGAAAGTGTCGACACTTGGAGGCTGTGTCGACACTCAGCAAAAGTCAGCAGAGTCTAAGTATAAGTGTCGACATAATAAAGAATGTGTCAACACTCAGCAGAAGACTCAACACATGAAGAAAGTGTCGACACAATGAAGAATGTGTTGACACACAGCAAAAGACTCAATACATGAAGAAAGTGTCGACACTGGGTGGCTGTGTCGACACTCAGTAAAGTTCAACAAAAATTCTAAGTACAAGTGTCGACACAAAGAAAATGTGTCGACACTCAGCCAAAGTCTCAACAGAAGAATAATGTGTCGACACCAAGCAGATGTGTCGACACTCAGCAAGTATCAACACAGAAGGCATGTGTCGACACCAAGAAGATGTGTCGACACTGAACAAGTTCAACACATGAAGATGTGTCGACACAAAGGAGTTGTGTCGACACTTACAAGAATTCAACTAAGTACTGAAGAACAAGGAGTTGTGTCGACACTCAATATCAGTGTCGACACATATTGAAGAAGCTGTGTCGAGAAGTGAATTCTACAACACAAGGACTTGTGTCGACACCTTGAAGGCTAGTGTCGACACTTAGTCAACTTGTGTCGACACTTGGTCTATAAGTGTCGACACTTAAAGACAGATTGTCTCGACACTTTCAGACAGTTACAAATATTTCAAGAAGTGACTGGATGACATGACAGTTGTCATTCCAGCCGGTCTACTGCAACTGTCAGAGATGTCAGAAAGCCGTTAGAAAACCGGATCAGCCGGTCACCATGAAGAAGGCCTATATAAAGGCTTATACTGTCAACAGAAAAGAAGGATTTTAAAAAACACAGATTTTACACAAGATCAAGAGATTGAAAAAGAGAAGAAGATCTAGCTATTCATTGAAGAATCAAGTGAAGATCTAAGTAGTTGGAGAGAGAGAGCTCCTTTCAAGGAGACAGCCGTTGGAACCAGGCTGTGAAGAAGGGTTCAAACCTAGTTCTGTATCTTAAGTTGCAGTGATTGAAGATCAGCTGCAGAGAATCAATCCTATTGTGTTCTACATTCAAGAAGCTTTGAAGAAAGCCAAGTGTGGTTGATCTCAGCAGAGTTCTTCCAAGAACTCATCAAGAACCTATCAACTCATCTCTCTTTTTCTGAGTTGTAGGTATACACTTTGTAATTCTAAATTTCTTGTAGGATCCTTAGGGATCTGAGTTGTAAGCCTGTAATTATAAAGGCTGAGTGGTAGGGCCTGTGTGCCTGAGTGTAGGAGATCTGTTTCTCTGAGTGTAGGCCTATTGTGGCTGAGTGTAGGCCTTGTGGCTGAGTGTAGGCCTTGTGGCTGAGTGTAGGTCTTTGGAGAAGACTGAGTTGTAGGGCCTTGGGCCTGAGCTATAGGAACCTGTTTGGGGTTCTGAGTGTAAGATCTGAGGATCTGAGATAGTGGAGGAGTTTGGCCGAATCTAGTACACTACTAGATATGCGAAGGGGGAAAGTGGATGTACCCAAACCTTGGGGAACCACTATAAATCTGTGTGTTCACTGTGTGCATGTTTGATTCTGTGATTGCTGATTGATTTCTGTGAAGTAGTAATTATAACTCTGTGATATAATCTGCAATCTGCCTAAAAAGTTTAGAAAGATTTAGTCACCTATTCACCCCCCCCTCTAGGTGATTAGGTACAATTTCTTTCAAGTGGTATCAAAGCGAGGTTACTCAAAAAGGACTTAACTGTCTGAGTAGATCCTGTTGGCAGATTTAGTATAAGTAAAGTGCAGAATCAAGAAAATCAAGAACCATGGGTTCAACTGAGAATCATAAGGAACTTGGATCCATGAAGTTGCCCATTTGCAGAAAAAAAAATTTTGGCATCTGGAAAGAAAGGGTAAGACTGTTTATGGAAGCTTCAGACCCTAGAATATATATCACAGTTAAAGAAGGGCCATATGTGCCTATGAAGGTTTCAGTCCTGGATGCAAATCAGAGAACACCTAAAGACTTCTCTGAAATGACAAAAGATGAGATAATTCTAGCCACAATGGACAAGAGGGCTCAGAATATCATTGTGGGTTCCATAGATGATGCTACCTTTCAAAACTTGATACACTGTAAGACATCTAAGGAGATGTGGGGTACTCTTATAGTGTACATGGAGGGTTCAGAAGAAGTGAGACAGGACAGAAAATCATTGTTAAACCAGGAATATGAAAGTTTCAGGCAAGGTTAGTCTGATAGCATAACAGAATGCTATAAAAAGTTATATAAGATTGTCAATGAGCTAATGTCCTATGGAAGAGAATTCAGTAATTATGAGCTAAATGATAAGTTCTTGAGGTCCCTAACAAAGTATTGGGACACCAAGATCTGTGCCATAAGGGAAATGGCAAAGTTAGCAGATATCCCTCCTCCAACATTGTTTGGAAAACTGCTATCCTATGAGATGCAGTTGATGGTAAGGAAGGAGGAGGAGAAGACTACAAGAAGTGAGCATAAAGAAAGAACAGTGACATTCAAGACAGAAGCCACCAGGAAATACAAAAGTAAGTCTCCATCTCCACCTCCAAAAGTGGCTGAGACTGAGTCAGATGAATCAGAAAGCAGAAAGTCTAAAAGCAGTGAAAGTGATGAGGACTTTGCAGCATTCACAAGACACTTTCAGAAATTTCTAAAGAAGAAACAGTGGAGGTCAAAGCCATCCACTTCACAGGGAAAAGATGACTATTATCAGAACAAGAAGTCATCAAAGAAAGACAGGAGAAAGACCAAGATAAGCAAGGCAACTTTATCAAAAATTGTTTGCTATTGCTATAACAGACAAGGACATGTTATTGCTGACTGTCCTGAGAAAAGAAAAGAGTCTAATGATAAGAAAAAGATTCAAACAAAGGGCAAAAAGGAAAGGTCCTTGGTTGCCAAGAAGGACAAAAGCCTGTCAGACATATCTTCTTCAAAAACTGAGTCAGAAGCTGAAGCATACATAGGACTATTTGCTGAAGAAGAGGAAGAAGAGTTCATCCAGATAATGAACTCTATATATGAGCAAGAGGACATCCAATGCAAAGGACTGATGGACTTAACAGAAGGTGACAAAATCCAGGAGCAGCCTGGACCTAGTAAGGTACAAAATTGCTCTTTAAGTTCAATTTCTTGTGCTAGTTCAGATTCAGTTACATAAGCATCAAATAATGTCAGTGGATCTAAATCTGAAGGAGATATTCACCAATTAATTGATGAATATAAAGTTCTGTTGCAAGCTTATAAGAAAAGCAAATCCTTGGCCAAAAGTCAGGCTAAGGAGATTGCTAATCTTAAAGTTGCTGCAATTGATTTTGAGAAGCTGATTGATCAAAATCTAAATGAAGTAGCTAGACTGAAGAACATAACTGTTATTCAGATGGGAACTATAACATTCAAGAATGATCAAATCAGAAATCTGGAGATTAGTCTTCAGAAGGAGAGAGACATTGTTGCAAGGTTTTCAAAACCTAAGTCTGTTCTACCTTTGATTGATGAATTTGTACATCAAAAGGGTAAAACTGGATTAGGTTTCACAAAACCTGCTAGGACTGTTTAGTCCAGGTCAAAGGGCAAAGCCCAAGCTCTCAATAAGCCAGCTGTAGATAAAACAGCTAGGAATGTACCTAAGCAAAGGTACAATAGGTTTGAGTGCTGGTGCTGTGGCAAGGTAGGCCACTTTGCCATGGACTGTTGGCACAATTCAAGTGCCAAAGTGAGTAGCAAACTGCCTGTTGGAAAATCTACAGGTAGCTTTGTTAAGAGGCAGACTAACCATCACCAAGGACCCAAGAATTCTTTGGGTTCTAAGGTCAACTAATCTGTTTTGCAGGTGAGTCCAAGTGGCCATGCCCCAATATGGTACTTGGACTGTGGATGTTCCAGTCACATGACTGGAACTAGGGGATTGCTAAAGGACTACAAACCTATCAAGGATGGTCCTAAAGTCACCTTTGGTGGTTCTGAAAAAGGAATTATCAAGGGTTTTGGTAATATTTCTAGCACCCATATAACTATTACTCAAGTGGCTTATGTTAAAGGTTTGAAACATAACCTTATTAGTATAAGTCAATTGAGTGATTTAGGATATGACATCTCATTTGTCAAAGATGGTTGTCATATCAGGAGGTCAAATGATCAAGAGATCATTTTGACAGGTTATAGAAAGAGGAATGTCTATTGCCTAGACATTATGTGTGAGAACAATGGTTCTCCAGTGTGTCTTGTAGCTGATGAAAAAGTCTCTCATTGTGTCAAATGGTACAAGAGGCTAGCCCATCTCAACTACAAGACAATTGGTCAACTCTATAGCAAAGAGTTGGTGAGGAATGGTCCTCAAGTTAAGTGTATTAAAGATGGAATATGCTCAGCTTGTCAAAAGGGCAAGCAGACTAGATCCACCTTTAATAGCATTGAAAACAAAGATGCTGTGAGGTGTTTATACCTCTTGTATATGGATCTCTTTGGTCCTATGCCAGTTCACAGCCTAGGTAGGAAGGTCTATACCTTTGTAGTTGTAGATGACTACTCAAGGTTTTTGTAACACCCCGAAGTCAAGAGGATCATTTTGAGCAAAATCGGGTTCAGGCCTGGGTAACACGGCCTGGGACACGGGCGTGTCCCAGGGCGTGTCAGGTGACACGGCCTGCGACACGGGCGTGTCGCAGGGCGTGTCGGGTTGTGTCGACGATCGGGCCTTGGTGTCGACGATTTTCGCGGGATATCGTCGAGAATGGGGCACACGGCCCAGGACACGGCCGTGTCGGCTGCCGTGTCATAGGTTCGGCGAGTATTCTCGACGATCGTCGAGTATCGGGTTTCCCGTGAGGACACGGCCTGTGACACGGGCGTGTCACAGGGCGTGTCAGTGGGCGTCGAATTTAGTTCGACATCTCGGGTTAGGCCGTGTTAGAAGAACACGGGGGTGTCCTGGTGCACACGGCCAGGAACACGGGCGTGTGCCCAGCCGTGTGCCAGGCCGTGTGAAGTCTCGGGTTGGATTGGGATTATTTTCCTTGAGGCACACGGCCTCAGACACGGACGTGTCTGAGGGCGTGTCGGGTACACGGCCGTGACACGGGCGTGTCACACGGGCGTGTACTGGTTGGATTGAGTCGGTTATCTGCCGCTTAGGGGATACGGCCTGTGACACGGGCGTGTCACAGGGCGTGTCAGGCCGTGTTCAGGGTTTTCTGGCCAGATCTGAGCCGTTTGTTTCCCTCTTCCTGGATCCAGTGGCTGGGCTTTGTCCAGGTGTCTTGGAGGCCGAGATTTGAAGATAAATTCCTTATCTTCTCTTCTTCTTCTTCTTCTTCATTTTCATTCTAAGGGAGAGAGAAGAAGGCCAAGGGAGAGAGAAGGGAGGAGTTTTCCAGCTGCTGTAGGAGCTGCGGAGAGCGGATCGAAGATCCGAGAGCGGATTCGTGAAGGCAGAGCCGAGGCGGTGATTTCCATCCGGCTACTTCATGGCGCCGAAGCGATCTTCAAGGGTAACGATCTCCTTCTTGGACATCGAAGTCCTTTCTCTATACATGTGCTTGGAATCCTCCACCAAGAGGTGGATCGCGGAAGTGATTCCTTTGTTGAGTCTGCCTCTAGAGCCGGAATTATGAAGTACGGCGTAGGCATGCTGTGTGAAGCCCATCCGGACCGGTAGTCTGGATTGGTGATGTTCATGGGTAAACCGGAGAAGACTCCGTGGTTTTGATGATGTGCAAAACGGATTTCTGTTGTGATGCATGTATGGATGTGATGATTGTGAGGAGGCTTTGGTGAAGCTCCTGGTTGTGAGATGATCAATTGGTAGCACGCCTGGGGAGCGCGTGGTAAACCCGGCCTGTTACACCACTAGGGTGGGTTGATCTAGTTAAGGAAGGGATCGATGGGCGGCAATGCTAGGGGAGCCGAGTTAAACCAGGGTTGCTGCACCACATGGTGTGGGTCGATCGGATTAGGAGGGGGACCGATGGGTAGACATTGCCTGGGGAGCTTAGATAAACCCGGCTTGCTACACCACGGAGTGTGGGTCGGTCTGCTCTGTTTGTGATGCTGTGAGGATGGACCTCTGAGTGGCTTGGGCGGGATGTCGCCAGCCTGCGAGCTGGTGGACTAGGGCCGGTCAACCAACAAGTTAACACCTCGAGAGACAGCGGTGTACGACGGTGGATTCCGGTACGCCAAGAAGGTGCCCTGAGTGCACGGAGCGTTGGTGGACTCCAGCGTTTGTGATGTGATGTGTTTGTTAGCTAGTGGCATAAAGAGAATGATCCTATGAGAGGGAAAGCAGTGGCCGAATCATCTGCACCCCGGACGCAACCTCGATTGCATGCGATGGAAGTGCAAGAGCCGCAAAGTTCAGTTGGTGAAATTCAGCCTCGAGCGGTTCATTTATCTTTGAGTCACGAATTTCAAAATCGGGAGGCTGAGCGGAGGTGAACTGTGATGTGACGCATGTCGATGCTCTGACAGTTGTGTATGTAACTATGTGTTGCTAGCAAGTGTGATGACTAATAGCTGATGTGCTTCACTTTTGGTTGAATTGGCTGGTTGATGGACATGATGTTGATGTATCACTTTAATAATGTTTTGATATCTATAGTTGTCGAGCTCTTGTGCTTGTGCTGGAATCCCTCAATTCGGTTATTTTGTTTGAGGTTTTATGTGGTGGAATGTGCACAAGTGGAAGCTAGGGATGTTTGTTGTGTTGTCTGTTTGTTAGTGAGTGCGACGGCTTGGGGTGTCTCATTTTGATTGGCTGTTTGGAGTCAAATTTCGAGGACGAAATTATTTGAAGGGGGGGAGGATTGTAACACCCCGAAGTCAAGAGGATCATTTTGAGCAAAATCGGGTTCAGGCCTGGGTAACACGGCCTGGGACACGGGCGTGTCCCAGGGCGTGTCAGGTGACACGGCCTGCGACACGGGCGTGTCGCAGGGCGTGTCGGGTTGTGTCGACGATCGGGCCTTGGTGTCGACGATTTTCGCGGGATATCGTCGAGAATGGGGCACACGGCCCAGGACACGGCCGTGTCGGCTGCCGTGTCATAGGTTCGGCGAGTATTCTCGACGATCGTCGAGTATCGGGTTTCCCGTGAGGACACGGCCTGTGACACGGGCGTGTCACAGGGCGTGTCAGTGGGCGTCGAATTTAGTTCGACATCTCGGGTTAGGCCGTGTTAGAAGAACACGGGGGTGTCCTGGTGCACACGGCCAGGAACACGGGCGTGTGCCCAGCCGTGTGCCAGGCCGTGTGAAGTCTCGGGTTGGATTGGGATTATTTTCCTTGAGGCACACGGCCTCAGACACGGGCGTGTCTGAGGGCGTGTCGGGTACACGGCCGTGACACGGGCGTGTCACACGGGCGTGTACTGGTTGGATTGAGTCGGTTGTCTGCCGCTTAGGGGGACACGGCCTGTGACACGGGCGTGTCACAGGGCGTGTCAGGCCGTGTTCAGGGTTTTCTGGCCAGATCTGAGCCGTTTGTTTCCCTCTTCCTGGATCCAGTGGCTGGGCTTTGTCCAGGTGTCTTGGAGGCCGAGATTTGAAGATAAATTCCTTATCTTCTCTTCTTCTTCTTCTTCTTCTTCATTTTCATTCTAAGGGAGAGAGAAGAAGGCCAAGGGAGAGAGAAGGGAGGAGTTTTCCAGCTGCTGTAGGAGCTGCGGAGAGCGGATCGAAGATCCGAGAGCGGATTCGTGAAGGCAGAGCCGAGGCGGTGATTTCCATCCGGCTACTTCATGGCGCCGAAGCGATCTTCAAGGGTAACGATCTCCTTCTTGGACATCGAAGTCCTTTCTCTATACATGTGCTTGGAATCCTCCACCAAGAGGTGGATCGCGGAAGTGATTCCTTTGTTGAGTCTGCCTCTAGAGCCGGAATTATGAAGTACGGCGTAGGCATGCTGTGTGAAGCCCATCCGGACCGGTAGTCTGGATTGGTGATGTTCATGGGTAAACCGGAGAAGACTCCGTGGTTTTGATGATGTGCAAAACGGATTTCTGTTGTGATGCATGTATGGATGTGCTGATTGTGAGGAGGCTTTGGTGAAGCTCCTGGTTGTGAGATGATCAATTGGTAGCACGCCTGGGGAGCGCGTGGTAAACCCGGCCTGTTACACCACTAGGGTGGGTTGATCTAGTTAAGGAAGGGATCGATGGGCGGCAATGCTAGGGGAGCCGAGTTAAACCCGGGTTGCTGCACCACATGGTGTGGGTCGATCGGATTAGGAGGGGGACCGATGGGTAGACATTGCCTGGGGAGCTTAGATAAACCCGGCTTGCTACACCACGGAGTGTGGGTCGGTCTGCTCTGTTTGTGATGCTGTGAGGATGGACCTCTGAGTGGCTTGGGCGGGATGTCGCCAGCCTGCGAGCTGGTGGACTAGGGCCGGTCAACCAACAAGTTAACACCTCGAGAGACAGCGGTGTACGACGGTGGATTCCGGTACGCCAAGAAGGTGCCCTGAGTGCACGGAGCGTTGGTGGACTCCAGCGTTTGTGATGTGATGTGTTTGTTAGCTAGTGGCATAAAGAGAATGATCCTATGATATAATGTGGTGATGTTTGCTGATGCTTGATAAAAAAGGAAGCACTGTATACAGGGAAGGAACCACTGCCCCGGGTAGGGGGTAGGGTCGTTATAATGGGTCAGCAATGCTGACCGTTACTTTGTTTTCTGTGTTGGTTTGGATGATGAATTGCAGGTGCTGCGGTTTGGAAAGCATAAGTGAAGTGGCAGCTTGATGAGGCCCCTGAAGGCCATGCGGAGAGTGTTGTTTGGATTTCATGTGTGGCCGGCCTGCGTGCCGATGTACGAACTTGTTGTTGTGAATGAGGAATTTGTAAGGCCATAAGGCCAGGGTGTGTGAGTTGTATACATTCCTGGTGTTTTTATATAAATGTGCTATTTATATATGGGTGGACATTCTTGTTTGAGTTCATGCTAACATAAAAGATGCTGCGCTAGAATGGAATGAGTTAAGGATACGAGTAGAGTTTGATTTCCACACGTGATTCCTTCGCTTTGTCTGTGAGATATGGCGTGGGGCCCCGGCCGGACCCACCGTTATATGTCATGTGACAGGTGGGGGCGTTACAGTTTTCCTGGGTGTTCTTCTTTAGATAGAAATCTGAAACACTTAGTATCTTCTATAGCTTTGTCAAATAAATTCAGAATGAACTAGACAGTACAGTGGTCAAGATAAGAAGTGACCATGGTACTGAATTCCAGTCTGATAGTATGACAAAACTATGTGAAGAATTTGGGATATTTCAGGAATTTTCTTCACCAAGAACACCTCAGCAAAATGACATTGATGAGAGTAAGAATAGAACCTTGATTGAGGCTGGTAGAACCCTATTAAGTGACACATATCTCCCAGAATATTTCTGGGCTAAGGCAGTAAACACTGCATGCCATGTAATTAATAGGGCTACCATTACTAAGAGCCACAATAAGACCCCTATGAGATTGTGAAAGACAAAAAACCAAACCTATCCTATTTCAGGATCTTTGGTTGTAAGTGCTTTATACTTAACAATGGAAAGTCTTACTTGACCAAGTTTGCTGCCAAATCCCAAGAGAGGATTTTTGTTGGGTACAACAACAACAGTAAGGCTTATGAGTCTACAACTTGTCAACACAAGTTGTAGAAGAGTCAGTACATGTAGTATTTGATGAAGCTAGACTTATTAACAATGAGTTGTCTAGAAGTATTTGCAGCTCCACAGGTGTAACTAAGAAGATGGACAAGCTCACTATTGAAGAAGAATCTACTGCAAGTCAGCATGTAGATGATAGTGGCTGTTGTCCAAGGGGAGTACTATATATACCTAATGCAGAAGAAGACCAAGGAGTGTAGCAAGATGAAGAAGCTGAAGGAGTTCAACCTGAAGCCAGGATGCCTCCAGCTAATAGGCATCTAAGAGATCATCCAACAGATCAAATCATTGGTGATCTAAGACAAGGGGTACAAACAAGGAGCAGAAATCAGAGTGCAGTACTATACTCCAGTTTTCTATCCCAAGTAGAGCCAAAGAAGTTTGAAGAAGCAATCCTAGACCCTCATTGGATTGAGGCAATGCAAGAAGAGCTGAATCAGTTCAAGAGATGCAAAGTCTGGGAGCTTGTTCCAAAACCAAAAGACCACAACATAATTGGAACCAAGTGTATCTTTAGGAACAAAATAGATGAACATGGAGTGATTATCAAGAACAAAGCAAGACTGGTTGCTAAGGGGTATAGGCAGGAAGAAGGTATTGACTTTGATCAAACCTTTGCTCCAGTAGCCAGACTGGAAGCCATAAGGATGTTCCTGGCCTATGCAACCTATCAAGGATTTAAAGTCTACCAAATGGATGTTAAGTCAGCCTTTCTGAATGGTAATCTGAAAGAAGAGGTCTATGTGGAACACCCATCAGGTTTTGTTGATTCAACTCAACCTAATTATGTCTATAGACTTAGGAAAGCTTTGTATGAGTTAAAACAAGCCCCTAGGGCTTGGTATGAAACTCTGTCTAGTTTCCTCATTGAGAATAAATTCACAAGGGGGAAAATAGACAAGACTCTATTCCTTAGGGAATCCAGAGGCAAGATAATACTAGTCCAAATATATGTAGATGACATCATATTTGGGTCTACTGAAAGTAGTCTTTGCAGGAAGTTTGCAAAACTTATGCAAGGACAATTTGAGATGAGCAGTATGGGGGAACTTAAGTTCTTCTTGGGTCTCCAAGTTAGACAGACTGAGAATGGTTTATCCATATGCCAGTCTAAGTTCACCCTAGAATTGATAAGGAAGTATGGTATGGATTCATCCAGTACCATGAAAACTCCTATGGGGTCAAGTATGTCTCTTAGCAAAGATGATGCAGGGAAACCTGTAGATGAGACTTTGTATAGAGGGATAGTTGGCTCCCTATTGTACTTGACTGCAAGTAGAACAGATATCATGTATGCTACATGTGTCTGTACTAGGTACCAAGCATGCCATAAAGAGTCTCATTTGACAGCAGTCAAAAGGATTCTGAGATATCTAAAGGGCACTCCTTATCTAGGCCTTTGGTACCCTAGGAATGGAGACTTTGAACTGACAGGTTATTCAGATGCAGATTTTGAAGGCTGCAAAGAAGATAGGAAAAGTACAACTGGTACCTGTCAATTCCTAGGTGGAAGACTGATCTCATGGAGTAGCAAGAAGCAAACAAGTGTGGCTATCTCCACAGCAGAATCAGAATATGTGGCTGCAGGAAGTTTCTGTGCTCAACTTCTATGGATACAACATCAGCTAGTAGACTATGGTATTCAAGTAAGTAGAACACCACTGTTTTGTGATTCTACTAGTGCTATATCTATTGTAAACAATCCTGTTTCCCATAGTAGAACTAAGCATATTGAAATAAAATATCATTTTCTAAGGGAACATGTAGAAAAAGAAGATATTTCACTAGAATATGTAAATACAGATAATCAACTAGCTGACATGTATACTAAGCCCTTAGAAGAAACTAAGTTCAATAGGTTTAAAATTGAAATAGGTATGATAAACTTAGAATAAGTTTACAGAAATGACTAAGTAAAATAGTGTCGACACACAGAGTTGTCTGTGTCGAAATAGAAAAGTGGTGTCGACACTTCAGAGAAAAGGTGTCGACACATCTAGGAAGTTGGTGTCGACACTTCAGAATATTAGTGTCAACACATTCAGGGTAGGTGTCGACACATCCAAGGTGGTGTCGACACTTAGACTTTATACAAAATTAGTGAAGTAAAAGTCTCGACTATGTGTCGAGCTAAGCAGTGTCTACACATAAACAAGTGCCGACACATATATTCTGTCAACTATACTTGTGTCGACACATAGGTGTCGAGACATTATAAGTCTGTGTTGACACTTTTCAACAGTGTCGACACAATTTGAGTTTGTTGGCGTGCCCTTTCATCTTCAATTCTAGAAAGGTATAAATAGGATTTCGCCATTGACTGTCGACACGCTCACTAAAGTTTCGAGACCAAACTTGTGTGTCGACACCTCTCTTCTCTCAATTCAAATTCTACAAACCCTAATGGCGCCCAAGCTCGAGGAGAACGTAAATGAAGGCTATGAACTAGTGCGGCACGCATTTGATGACGCAGATCCAGAGATCAAGGATGTGGTAACCCTAGTTGCAAAATCAGGGTTAGACTTTCTTGTTTCAGAGCCAACCAAAATCTGGAAGAAAGAAGTTCTAGAATTTCTGAATGGAGCAACCCTAGACGAAACTAGATTCAAGATAAAGTCAAGGGTTCATGGAGAAAAGGTGAAGGTCTCACCTAAGAGTTTGAGAAAGGTACTTCTGTTACCAAGGATTAAGGAAGAAGTGAATGTTTCAGCATCTAAAACTAGGGAAGCATTAACTTGGTGTGGTTTGGATTCCAACATGAAAATTGGATCAGTGTTCAATAGAAAGGGGATGAACAGCCAAGGCAAATTTCTCTCAGAAATTGTTGGCAAGGTGATCTTGAGTAAGCCTGGAGGGCATGACAGAGTTTCAGCACATATGTTCAGTCTCATGACAAGGATTATCTTCTCACTGCAAACTGATTGGTCTGTAGTAGTATTTGAGAAGATCAAGGAGAGCCTAAAGAAACCCAATTTGGGTAGGATACTAAGTCTTTACTTGGCTGGTAGTATACCAGAAGTAATGAGCCAAGCTGCTGGATCAAAAATCAACCACATGAGGAAGATGGACATGAGGATCTTCTCAAGATAGGATAGGGTCTTGACCAGGGAATTGCCAACACCTGAGAAGGTAACACCCCAAAAGAAGAAGAAGAAGATAGCCCCTTGTGGCTCAAGATTCCTCTAGTAGCTCTGAAGAGCATGTTGTCTTTACACCAGATGATGAACAAGAAACTGGAACTGTTGGAAAGTCTCCAGATAGACAAGTAGCTGCAGACAGGCAGGGGGAGCTACCACAAGCTAGCCCTCTTCACCAGGATTCTATCCAGGGGGAGTCTCTACTGGTTGAAGAGCCAACTCCTCTAGAAAGTGAAAGAGCTACACAAACCATACTTGAGGTAATAACTGAAATAAACCAATTAGATTTCTCTATTGAGAATGCAGTTATAACTGACACATTATCTACTACAAATCAGCAACCTCAGGTTCCTAGTCCACCCCAAGATGTTGTTATAGAGGACACATCTGTTGCAGATCAAGTAATGTTTGATCAAGTAGTTGATGAGATCAGGAATTCTCCACCCCCTCATCAACAAGAGTTTACTTTGGAAGAACTTTTCCTTGATCTTCTCCAAACAGACTTTGAGAAGGAAAGAGCTGCTGCTGAGGGGGAGAAGACCCAAGTTGAGGGGGAGCAAATAGAGATTCTAGAAGAAACTGCAAGAAAAGAGACTGAAAAGCCTAAGAATGTTGAGGAATTACCTAGGAAGGATTTGCCTCCAAGCCCTAAGGAGAGGGTAGAAATAGCAAGCACATCTGCTTCTGAGGATGAGGAGGCTGCCAGAGCCAAAAAGAGGAAATTCCAAGTATTCAAAAGGAGGAGCCAAACTTATAAGAAAGCTTTACAAACCATTGCCCCACAGCCTACACCACAGCCAGCACCATCAATATATTTCAGTTCTCTGTTGGTTGCAATGCAAATCAAGCTTGATGAGCAAAGACAAGGACTGGAAAAGTTTGTAGATGAAGGAAAAAAATCTCTACAGTTTAATCTGGCCTAGGACATTAAGTCTATTAGATTTGAGATGAATCTAAATAAGAAAGAGATGACTGACTGCTTCCACAAGGGAGGGAATGCAGTGGTGTACTTGGCTACACATCAAGAGAAAATCAAAGCTCAAGTGGATGAACTTGAAGTAAAGCAAGGCTATGTTCTGGAAAATCAAATAAGAATGAATGATAATTTGACAGCTTCCCACAATGCAATTATCACTGAACTTAAGAATATAGCCACTGCCCAGAATGCAGCCCTGACAACTGCCAAAGAGGAATTTGACAAAGAATTTCAAGAAAGTCTAACTGCTGTAACTTCTGCAATTCAAGACTCCCAGAAGATCCTTATTGAAAAGCTCCAAAGGTTGAAACCTTTCTACAAGGATGGAGTCAATTACCTAAATGCACAAATCAGATTTCAAAAAGATGATCTAAGAGATCACATAGAAAGAGAAGTCATAAAGGGGGAGAGGGTGTTAGTCAAAGCAGGCTCTGATCATGCAAAATGGATTTCCAATTCCATCAGAGCCACTCTTGGTTATCCTCCTTTATGTGATGATGATAATGTTGCAGAGTCTGGGATTAATCCTGCCTATCTTGGAGGTGAGCAAGCTGAAGTAGCTGAAGTGATCTATCCTCCACCAGACTTTGATATGGTACAAGCAGATATACAGTCCATGTATAGCCCACCTGAGGGACAGCACAATGTGATCATTGAGAAAGTGGTTCAGCCAGTATCTGAGGCTATACAAGAAGCTATACTGAAAGAACAAGAAGCCAGATTGTCTAAGAAGAGGTTCAGAGAGCAAGCTGAACAAAGGCCTGATTTTGAACAGTGGAGCCCCACTTCAAGGAATATTATCTTAACTGCATGGAAGGCTGCCAAGGATAATATTCAAGATAGAAACAAATGGTTTTCTGAATTGGAGTGGAGGAAGCATGAGACAAGACAAGAAGCCATTGTGCAATACAGAAGAAAGGCTAAGATGGGAAAGCTACCTCCTACTGCCCAGGAGCCTAACAAGTACTTTCCTAAGCCTTATCAAAACTTTGAGAGGCAAAAGATCAAAGGTGAAGAGCTAAAGAAGAAGGATCTTAAAGGCAAGAAGCCTGCTGCTGCTGAAGATGCTGAAGCCCATGTGCAAGCAAAGATACAGTCTGTGTCATCAAGGTGCGAGCGACATCGAGGAAGTGACGGTTTTTGCGTTCTGCCACACCATTCTGCTGTGAAGTATAGACACAACTAGTTTGATGAATAATCTCATTTTGCATGCAGAATGTAGAGAAGTCATGACTGATATATTCTTTGGCATTATCAGATCGAAAAACTTTGATAGAAACATTAAACTGAGTTTTGATCATGAGATAGAAGGATGTCCATACAGAGAATAATTCGGAGCGATCTTTTAATAGGTACACCCACATACAGCGAGAGAAATCATCAATGAACGTGATAAAATATGAACTACCTCGACCAATGGTAAGAGTAGGAGAAGGACCCAAAATATCGGAGTGGATGAGATCAAACGGACGGGTAGATCCACGAACGTGCTTTGGAGGGAAGGAGGAGCGGTGATGCTTGCCAAGCTGACAGGCCTCACAGTTGAGCGGAGGACTGTGTGGAGGAAGGTGGGGTAGAAGTTGACGAAGAAGACGTGGAGGAGCATGACCAAGGCGGAGATGCCATTGGAGAATATCGGTGGATATGGAGGAGAAGGTGGAGAAAGTAGAAATGTTGTCTAGGAAGTATAAGCCACCACTCTCAGTCCCAGTAGCAATCGTCCGTTGGGAGTCCGGATCCTGAAAAGAGGAAGAAGTAGAAGTAAATGTGACGGAACACTGTAATTGCTTGCATAAAGAGGTAACAGATAATAAGTTTCACGGGAACTTGGGCACGTATAGAGTATCCGCCAAGTGAAGAGACGGAGTGACATGAACTATCCCCGTCCCATGGACTGATGATGAAGAGCCGTCAGCGAGAATAACCGGGGGCAACCGATCATGTGTTTCTAGGAGAGAAAAACACTGGAGAGTGCCGGTCATATGATTTGTCGCACCGGTGTCGATCAGCCATTTTCCTTGAGTAAAAACGTGGGCACTACCAGAAGACGTGACCACCGAGGCGAACGGCTTGGAGGAGGAGATGAAAGCCATGAGGAGAAGAGGGAAGCACAAGCCGCGCGACTTAACAGGAGGTTGCGGCGACTAACAGGAAGGAGCGGGTAAAGGAAGAAAGGCAGAGAGGCCGCCGAAACAAGGAAGAACTCGCACGAACAGAGAGAAAATGCAGCGGTTAGAGAGAAAGAGATCTGCAGCGGTCACGATGATAGATACCAGCGGCCAGAAAAACCACGACCAAGCCGCAGAAGCAAGCAGAGGGAAAGAAGTCGAGCGGCTAGAAGTCAGCCGGCGCGAACAGAAGAAAGAGACACCACGCGAACAGAGAAAATTTCGCTGGGAGGCAAACAGGTCGCAGTAAGAAGAAGAAGAAACAAAGAGGTCGCGCACACAAAGGGCAACGACAGGGAGAGAAGAAGCCGCGCGAACAGGGCGCAAGCAGGCGGAAGAAACAAGCCGCGGGGACAGGCCGCGAGAAGAAGAAGCAAGCCGCGCGGACAGGTCGTGAGGTCAGAGAGAGCGCACAGAATCAGGAGGAGAAAATCGAGTTCCTCTGATACCATGTTAAAGTAGCGAACAAACGACCAAAAAACAAGCCGGAGTTTTGAATAATTGAAAGTTTTATTATCCAAAAAGATATCTATTACAAAGATATGCCCTCCCTTATATAGAATGGAGGAGAGATGAGAAAATACAAATAAGAGATGTGGGACTAAAAATTTACAGGACTAAGCGAAATATACAAAACAAACCGCACAAGCTGCGCGGTTAGACAGAAGGGCTAACCGCACGGCTACCACTAGAGAGAAAGAGAGATTGCCAGGGTAGACCGCTAGACCGCCCGGTCTCCAAGCCGGCTGAGACAAACCGCCAGACCGCGCGGTCTTCAACCCGCCAAGACAGACCGCCAGACCGCCCGGTCACCAACTTCAACAGGATGTATACCCGAAAGAGTTGCCTTCGTTGTTACCACCGCTTAGAGATATACAACACGCTATAGAACTTATCCCCGGATCGTCCTTACCCAATCAACCGCACTCTAGGCTTAATCCTGCTGCCCACAAAGAGTTACAAACCCAGATAGAGGATTTGATAAATAAGGTATTTATTAAGACGAGTATGAGCCCATGTGCTGTCCCCGCTCTTCTTGCCCCTAAGAAGGATGGCACCTGGCGTATGTGTGTTGATAGTCGAGCTCTCAACAAAATTACTATAAAATATAGGTTTCCAATTCCGCGACTAGATGATCTCTTGGATGTCCTATCGGGTGCCACTATCTTCTCAAAATTGGACTTACGGAGTGGTTACCACCAGATTAGGATCCGAGAGGGGGATGAGTGGAAGACAGCGGTCAAGTCTAAGGACGGGTTGTATGAGTGGCTTGTGATGCCATTTGGGTTATCCAATGCCCCCAGCACCTTCTCCCGGATGATGACGCACGTCTTTAGGCCATATATGGGGAAGTTTGTTGTAGTATATTTCGACGACATCCTAGTCTTTAGTACCTCCCCCGCCGAACACCTCTCCCACATCAAAGTAGTCCTCTCCACCTTAATGACTGAAACCTTATATCTAAATCTTAAGAAATGCACGTTTTATGTTTCAGAGGTTGAATTCTTAGGTTACATAGTTGGCTCTGAAGGAATTCGTGTTGACCCAGGAAAGGTTCAAGTGATTAGAGACTGGCTCGAGCCCACTAGCCTTCGTGAGGTGCGTAGTTTCCACTGGTTAGCTACCTTTTATCGTCGTTTCATACGCGATTTTAGTAGCATTATGGCACCCATTACGGACTGCATGAAGAAAGGCGAATTCACATGGTCCAAATCTGCCACGTTTGCATTCTGTCGTATTAAGGAGCTTATGACCGAAGCACCGGTGTTACGTCTCTCAGACTTCACCAAGGTCTTCGAGCTTACTTGTGATGCATCTGGCGTAGGGATTGGAGGTGTCTTGAGTCAAGAGGGTCACTTGGTTAGTTATTTTAGTGAGAAATTAGCGGGTGCTAAATTAAATTATTCCAATTACGATGGGGAGTTTTACGCGATCGTTAGATGTTTGCATCATTAGAGGCACTATCTCCTTCATAAAGAGTTCGTGATCCTCTCTGATCATGAAGCGTTACGATTCATCAATGGTCCGCACAAAATCAGCCCGTGCCACGCTAAATGGGTATCCTTCTTGCAAGAATACACATTTACTCTCAAGCACCTTAAGGGGTCCGACAATCGAGTTGCTGATGCACTCAGTCGCCTCACCCTCTTACTTTCCTCCATGCAAGTCCACGTGGTAGGGTTTGAGCGCATAAAGGATGAATACGCCACATGCCCTGATTTTCAGGAGCCATACTTATCTGCCCAGGATAGCTCTCCCACGACCATCACGGCCTTTTCACTTAGAGATGGATATTTGTTCAAACATGGAAAATTGTGTATCCCTCGCTCCTCTTTCCGACTCCACATCATTTGGGAGTTACATAGTGGTTGCTTGAGTGGTCACTTTGGAAGAGACAAAACGATTACGCTCGTAGAGGAGAAATTCTTTTGGCCTAAACTAAAGGCGATGGTTGGGAAAGTAGTGAGCAGTTGTCGTACGTATCACATTTCAAAGGGTACTAAGTCCAATGTAGGTTTATACAACCCTCTACCTATTCCGTCCGTTCTGTGGGAAGACGTGAGCATGGACTTCATATTAGGCCTTCCCCCCACCCTTCGACGTCATGATTCTATACTCATTGTGGATAGGTTCTCCAAGATGGCGTACTTCCTCCCATGTAGTAAGACCAACGATGATTCTCACATTGCGAAACTGTATTTTAAGGACGTCGTTAGTCACCGTGGAGTTCTGAAGACTATTGTCTCGGATAGGGATGTAAAGTTCACTAGCTACTTTTGGAAAACCATGTGGGTTCTTATGGGAACAAAATTATTATTCTCCGCGGCTTATAATCCACAAACTGATGGCCAGACGGAAGTAGTCAATCAGAGCCTAGGAAATCTTCTTAGATGTCTAGTGAGCGATCATAAAGGCACTTGGGATTTACTTCTTCCACATGCACAACTGGCTTACAATAATTCTAAAAATAGGTCCACAGGTATGTCTCCGAATGAAATTGTTCACGGGTATAAGGCCCCTGTGCCACTTGACTTGGTCCCCTTACCTCCCACATACAAAACAAGTCAGTTTGCACAATCCTTCGCCCAACATATTCACGACTTACATGCATGTATACGAGCTACCTTGACTGCTCAATATGAGTCTCATCAAGCGCACACTAATCTACATAGGAAGGTGTCACACTTTAAAGTCGGCGATCTGGTTTTAGTACGGTTAGTTCCCAAATGAATGCCAACTGGCACAGTTAAAAAGTTAGCTCCAAAGCGCGCCGGTCCTTTTCGGATTATAAAGAAGCTAGGTGACAACGCTTTCGTATTGGATTTGCCTGCTGAATGGGGTATCTCCCCTATTTTTAATATCTCGGATTTAACGCTGTTTGTTGCGCCTCCACAAGAGTTGGTTTCTTTGTCATCTCCCTCCACTAAAATTTCTAATGGGTTGGGGAGTGGTAGTTCGGATGATCTCTCTCCTTCGGTCCCCGCAGGTATAACATCGGATGGTACGTTGCCTTCTTTTATTCCTACTGCTGACATGTTTCCCAGGTTTCCCAAGACGTTTCTCCATCCAGATATGATACTAGCTGCTGAGCCACTTGCTACTCCAGACGGTGCTACCTACTGCTTCCTCATCCGTTGGCGTGACCGCCCACCTTCGAACGACTCATGGGTACTCGCGACAAAAATTCAACGTTTGGATGCCGATCTTCTCCGCCGCTTTCTCTCGGACCACGCAGCGGAGATGCAAGATTTTGAGTGGGGGAGGATTGATGGCGCGGCCCCTCCAACACTTCCTGATGATGACCCGGTTGCCGCGGCGCAACAATTTAAAGACTTGCGACGTCATGACAACGCCACGGATGCTAATGGAAAGCTGCGATACAACCTCCGTCCGCGGCGCGCAAAGCTTGCTTAAAAGTTTTTATTAGTTTTATTTTAATTGCTTTTAAAAATATAGCTTGTATTAATTTTTATTTTCATGTTGGTGTGCTACTAAACATTTGGTCTGTATTTAACCGCCCGGATGGATGAGATTTCATCTCCATCACGGACGGTTGGATCTCTTTTGTAACTCCTATTTAAAGGAGGCTATTATGAGGAGTTAAAGGATTGGAAAAGAATAACCTAAAACTCCCCCTTGAGAATTTCGGCCACCATGGAGAGACTCCATTAGCCGCCCACCCCCTTGGTGTGAAGCCATACCCTGCCGCTCCTAAGTATATTATTGCTGCAATTGACGGCTTATAGTGAAAAGAATAGATGCTTGTGTAGGTGCGGTGAGGTGTGTGCTTGTTGGAGAGGTAGGTCCTATGGATGTGGTATCGAGTCCGGCTAAGGGCGAGTTGTGTGCTTGTTGGAGAGTTAGGTCCTAAGGACGTGGTATCGAATCCCGTATTTTTGAGAGCCAACCGACCCCTTTACATTCGCTTTTGGTCGGAGCACTCTCTTTATTTTTTATGTTCTGTGATGGGTAAGCTTCCGTTAGCGTAAGAACGTCCGTGTCACGTACACCTCTACACCAATTTGGTATCAAAGCGAGGTTTTTTCGACTTCTACGTTGCAAACATCCTCGCTGCGTTCCTTGTCGGTCCATCTAATCTTAGAAAAAAAATCAAAAAAAATTTTTGTGGTCTGCCAATAACGGGCTAAAATCTGTAATTTTGTGGTCTGCCAATCACGTACACCCCTACACCATCACTCAACATATTCCTACAGGCCTCTATGAGTGTTATGTTCCTTCTCTTAGCCACTCCGTTCTGTTGTGGAGTACGATGAGAGGAAAACTCATGAAAGATACCTAAGCTTTCACAGAACTCTGTCATGGCCCCAGATTTTGAACTCTGTTCCGTTGTCACTTCTGATTTTGACTATGGAGCAGTTGTATTCATTCTGGACTTGCCTGACAAAATTAGTAAATATGTCGAAGGTATCTGACTTGTGTTTCAGAAAGAACACTCACGCAAATCGCGAGTAATCATCAACAATTACTAGCTTATAATCCTTACCTCCCAAACTTCTAACTTGCAGTGGACCAAACAAGTCCATGTGCAATAGATGGAGACATCTTTTAGTGTCTTTGCCAATAACGTTTTTAAAGGTAGCCCTTGTTTGCTTGCCTTTTACGCATGCATGACAAAGTCTATCTTTGACGCACTTGACATTTGGGGCATCACGTACTAAGTTCATTGAAAATAATTTGTTAATAGTTTTGAAATTAATATGTGCTAGTCTCTTGTGTCATTGGTCACCAAAAGACGGACTATCTTTTGCTAAAAGACACACTGGTGTAGAGGAATCTATACAAATGAAATTTAAATAGAAAATATTCCTGCTTCGAGTGCCGGATAGAATCGTTTCCATATTGTCAACAGATTTTATCAAGCACTTATCAGCATGGAATTCAACTATGTATCCTTTATCGCAGAGTTGGCTTATTCTTATGAGATTGTGTTCCAAACCTTCGCCATAAGCCACATCCGAGAAGGATACATTATTGTTGGTGATCATACCATAGCCTCTAGTAATTCTACGGTCTGAACCTCCAAAGATGACCTTTGGTCCGTTCACGACTGGAGTAAAGTTCTGAATGAGGCTTCTAGTCCCGGTCATATGCCGAGAGCATCCGATGTCCAAATACCAGATTTTCGTTTTGCTGGCCTTTGGACATACCTGCAAACATAATCAATTTGCCTTAGGAACCCAAACACGTTTGGGTCCTTGGTCTCGGGTTAGAGTACTCCCCCTACGAGTGTTAGCATTATGAGCGGTCTTTCTCATATTGCTGACATGAGGGGTTGCAGCATTTCTGGGATTGAACAAGCAATGTATGGCGAAGTGACCAACCTTGCCATAGCACCAACAGTCAAATCTATTGTATCTTTGCCTCAAGATCTCCTTCTTGACCTTTTGGAATTGTGGTCTAGCAGGGGCAGCATTCTTGGAGGAAGATGCCTCATGATGATGGCAATCACATGGCTTCTTCTCCTTTATAGGCTTTTCTACAACGAGCTTTGTCTTTGGTGCCTTCTTGAAGTTATGCCCATGATTGAAAGGGCCATAGCTCTGAAGAATAACTTCTTCATAAGGTGCCTTAAAGACACTTTCGCCAAAGTTTCGGGGTCGAGTCCATCCTTGATAGCGGGAATTTGGCTCTACATAGGTTGGCCTAGCAAAGTGCCCGTAGGATGAATCAAAATCAAACTCATTTGATGGAAAGATGACTTTCTTGAATTAAGTTTGATCTTGAGGGGCTTTCCTCTTCTCTTTGGCTAAGGACTTTTTGGCGGCCTTATTCTTTCGTTGATTCTTGTTTCTCCTAGAGGATTTACTAGGAGCTTCTTCATGGCCTAATCTGGCACCCCTGGCCTTGGCTGAGAATTCAACAACGAATGGAAGAACCGTCTAGGGCATCGAGAAACTTTCAACCAGTTTCTTTTCAGCTGCAAGTTGGGCTTCCAATTCCTTGATGATTTTCTCTTTGAGGTCAAGGTGCTCAAGAGCCTTGTTATATTCTTCAATTGCATTATTGAAGTTTTCTTCGAGGGAGTCAGTCTTTGCGACTTTCTCTCTCAAGATGCTCTTTTCGGCTTTTAGAGATTTGATCTCCTTAGCCTGAGTCTTCACGACTCGACGATATTTTTCGTAAGCCATGATTAACTCCTTGTACTGGGCCATTAGTTTTGACTCATTGTCAGAGGAGCTATCCTCACAATCTTGTTCAAAAAATTCAGAATCTAAAAGAGGGGTATGGGAATTTACCTTCCCAGTGAACTGGGGTTCTTGATCATCATCTGTTTGAGCCATAAGCCCAAAATAAGCTTCTTCTTCTTCACTTGACTCAAATGAGTCAGAGTTACTAAGAGTCTTGCTCTTTTTGGCTAGCAGGCTCTTCTCTTTCCTCTTCTTATTGTATGAGGATTTATTTTCCTCTCTTCTGCCACCCTCCTTCTTCCTATGAGGACAGTCGGCGATGACGTGACCTGGCTTATTACAACAATAGCAAATGATGTCAGTCAAAAAATATTTGTTCTGTTTAGAGGAATACCTGTCATGGCTACTTGAGCCTTTTCTTTGCCGATCACCATCGTGTCGTGATCTTCTATAGGAGACATCCTTGCCTTTCCATTGCTTTTTCTTGTTCAAGAATTTCTTGAACTGACGTGAGAGCAGTGAGAACACTCCTTCTGATAGCTCAGAGCCTGAGGTGCTTGGCTCTGAAGTTTCTTCTTCTTCACTAATCTCTGGAGCTGGAGTAGGGGAGGCAGCCTTTGTCTTTCTGGAGGTGTCTGCTTTTAGAGCAACAGACTTTTCTTTGAGAGCAGACATGCTCTTCTCTTCTTCAGCTTTCCTGGTGTTGAGTTGAAGCTCATATGACATAAGCTTCCCGAAGAGATTTTGTGGGTCTGTCTTAGCCAGCTTCCCAAACTCCCTGATGGCACAGACCTTGTTGTCCCATTCTTTGGTCAGGGATCTTAGGAACTAGTCATTCAGTTCTCCATTAGTGAATACTCTGCCATAGACTCTTAGGCCATTCACTATCTTGAAAAAGTTCTCAAATGTATCAGCAATGGTCTCTTTACTTCCCTGACGGAAGGCTTCATACTTCTGATTGAGGAGGGATCTCCGATCATCCCTCACTTCTTCTGTTCCTTCCATTAAGGTAACCAAGGACTGCCACATCTCCTTTGCAGATTGGCAGTGGATTAAGTTTTACAGCATTGAGTCATCGACTGCACTTGCTATAATGTTTTTAGCTTTCTTATCCAGTGAGACAAGTGCAATCTCGTCCTTGTCTAAATCCATCAGCTTCTTTGGAACCTTCTTTGTAGGATGTATAGTGGAGACAGTCATAGGGATATAAGGACCTTCTTCAACTATCATGAAAATCCTTGGATCCACAGCTTCCATAAAGAATTTGATCCTTTCTTTCCACATGGGAAAGTTGTTCTTGTTGCATAGGGGAAGCTTGGCGAAATACTTTGCCTTGTCCATAATAGATAGATCTCAAATAACAACTATTGCAGGAACTGATCAAGTTGTTAACCTTTTAACGATCAACCTGGCTCTGATACTAATTGAAAGATAATAGTTGTTAACCTAAATCACCTAGAGGGGGTGAATAGGTGAGTTGTGCATCTTTTGCGAAATAAAAAAAATCTTAGAACACAGCACAGATCTATCTACCAAACTATCACAGATGAGACAAGATTTATTGTGGTTCCCCGATCTTGGGTACATCCACTTTCCCTCACCGATCTAGCAATATACTAGACTCGGCTACTCCACTATCTCGGATTGAAAATCAATCCTACCCTCGGAACAAAGTTCCTACAATCTCAATCCAATCCACTGGATCTACAACTCGGAAGAAACACCTTCCTACAAACTCGGAGTGGAAAACTCGTACACTCAGAGAAAAGTTCTCCTACAGAAAAGAAATACAAGTATTGAAAAATACAAACAGTGATATTGTCTGGTTCAGATCTGAAAATAATAGGAACTGGAATCTTCTTCTTGGCATGCGGCTTTATCAGAAAAATTGAAGAAAGATTCTCGGCAATAGTAGATCTGAACTCCTTGCTTCCACGATCGGACAAATGATGAGTATGTGAAAATCAATCTCGATCTGGAGAGCTTCTTCAGTCTATTTCCTCTAAAGATTGAAGCCCTTGCCAGAGAAGAACAGAGGCGGCGGCGGCTTTCGTTCCGTGAAGAGAGAGAGAGGAAACATCGATTCTTTTTGGAAAGAGGCGGCTGCAAAACTTAGAATAATTTTCTCCTTGAAAAACTTGTTTTCTTGTTGTTAGGGTTTGTCGATTAGACAAGACCTTTTATAGGATTACTAATAACGGTCATAATTGGTTTTAATGACGTACACGTGGACTAATCATGTCACGGAATTTGAAAATCTATCAAATCTGGACTTAGAATAAATTTCAGAGAAAATGAGGTCATATACACGAGTAGGTATAAAACTACTCGAGTAGGTCAAGGACTACTCGAGTAAGCAGAGAAATATTACTCGGGTATATAATTCATGACCACTCGAGTAGGTTGAAGACAACTACTCGAGTGCATATAAGCAACTACTCGAGTACTTAGAAGATCTACTCGAGTACACAGAAAGGTTTCTAAGGAAGGAGAGAACTACTCGAGTACAAGTTGTACTACTCGAGTAGGCAGAATTGAACTACTCGAGTGGTTAGAATAACTACTCGAGATAAACACTTAGAGATATTCTGCATACGGGGAAAAACAGCTACTCGAGTAGTCCGATTGAACTACTCGAGAGGAAAGAAATCTTCGCGAGTATATGAATGTCCTACTCGAGTATTTCTTAACTACGCGACACAGAGAAGAGTGTTACTCGACAAAGTGTCGAGAACTACTCGAGTATTCAAAGTACCTACTCGAGTAAATGACTTAGAAAAATTCTGAGAAAGGAATCTGAAACAGGAAGAGTAAACTACTCGAGTATGAACTACTCGAGACAGAATGAGCTACTCGAGTATATGACTTGGACTACTCGAGTGTTTTACTTAGAAAAACTTGGAAACTAAATTCTGGGCAACTCGAGTAGGAAGAGAGATCTACTCGAGTAGTTAAGTAAGCTACTCGAGTATGTCAGTGAACTACTCGAGTGTTTTACTTAACTTCACGAGAGGAAGAATTTTCTTACTCGAGTATGCATAAGTTTTACTCTAGTATATCTCAAGCAATCTACTCGAGTAGTTAAAGACCTACTCGAGAGAAATACTTAGAGAAATTTCTGTCAGCAATTTTTCTTCTACTAGAGGGGAATTAGCATCAAGTCTTTTCACAGTCCTATAGCTTGAATATGAAGTATATCCCAATAGAGAGGCTACACATAAGTCAACACTTTGGAACACACAATGAGGGATTACATTGTATGGTCCTGTGTTTGGTGACCCATTGTAGACTGACATTGGTCTACACTTCCCATTGGAGTCCTGCAGACACATAACTCAAACAAAGCATCAAATACAAACTAATTCATCTTAGTTCTAGAGTGACTTCATCAAATCTGGGTTAATGTGGACATAGTTCCCAACAGCCCACTTGGATTGGGCAAGGTTAGCCCAAATTGATGAAATTGAACTATGGGTTGACTTTGTCCAAATTAGCCACTTGGCGACTTAGGCATGGGGATTTTGGGGCCATTGGGTCCCCCATGATTCCAAGATACTATGGGTGAGGTCAATTTGACACTTAGGTGGTCAATTGACCCAAATTGAGCTAAGTTGACTTCCTTAGGCTTAAGGTTGACCTTAGTCAAGTTGGCCTCTTTTGTTGACTCCAATGGATCTCTATGGCTCTAATGGACCCTCGAATGGGTTAGAGATGTTGTGATGGGGTCATGGAGTCATGGTGAAGCCCTATGGTCAACCTTAAGCTAGTGTTTGAAGTTTTGCTATTTACAGCCCAAGGTAGTTCACACCGTAATACCCATGTTTACCCATCACCTTAGTGCTTCCTAGGGTTTTGTCATGACCTAGTCATGACAAAACCACCCCAGGGGTCTAGTTACCTGAGGGATGTTACAAATCTAGAGTCTTGCATACCATGGGTTGTCCTTTGTGGATTTTATACTCATGTAGGGTGTTAATAAATTTAATCAAGTATTTTCCACAGCGTATAACTATGTTTTTCTAGTGGACTACTTGATCTACTAAGCTGAGGGATATGACCAACTTAACTTAAAACTGCTTTTCTTTCATGACAACTTATGAATTTCTTATAAAAAGTAGGGTTGGAGTCTGCCTGAGCGTCTGCAGTTATCCCAGCTTGACGAAGACAGAATCTCAGCTTGACGAACTTGGAGCGCAGATTAGCCAAGATATCTCTAGTATGCAGTTCTCTGAGCTTAGATCGACGAACAGGATTTCTCAAGTCGACGAACTTGGATCTCAGGTCGACGAAATCTGTTCAGAGCTCGGCGAATTCTGTCCCAGTCTAACTTAGAGTTATTTCCTTATTTCTGTCCTTATTCCATATTATTTAGCAGTAATTTCCTCAGTAATTATTGCTCATATTCTATTGAATATAGCCGTTATTGGCAGCATTAATTATAGTCTTAATCAGGTTAATTACTTGCTTAATTTATTGGGATAGTTGGCGAAACTCATTAAAGTCAAATATTCTCCAACCGTTTTTGACTCTCCAGGCAATCAATAATCAATGCTGAAGATTCAAATTTCAAAAGGAGATTTCATCAAGGATTGAATATCAGATTACAGTATATTAGTTTTTACAGAGAATAATAGAATAGACAACAATAACATTCAGACAAGAGACAACAAGAACATTCAGACAAGAGACACAAGAATATTGCAGAGAAGAGTCACAGAACAATTACATACAGAACTCTCTCTATGCATAGAAAACATTCGATTTTCCCTTGTACTTGCTAAAGACTGAAGAAGAACAACAATCTCAAATCAATAGTCTTCTTCAACTTCAATTTCGGAATATTCAAGGACAACAATCTTCAATCAGTCAGAAAGTTCCTAGAGAGCATTTCAAGTCAAGGCTGAATACCTACACCCTGAGCAAGACTCTAAGTGATTTCTGGAGGAGTCTTAACAATAGCAAATCCACTATTCTTCTTTGTTGATTAAAGAAAGAGAAGACACCATCAAATCTCTCACCCCCTCCTGTACAAATGGTTCTTTAACTCCCTTCAAAATTTATTCCCTTGGTTACAAGTCTCCTGATCAAAAGACTTGAGTTGGTTTTTGGGCACCTGATCAAAATCTCAAATGGTTGCTAGATCTCTCTAGAAATAGATCTTGTAGTGGCAGTCATCTGATCAAAAACCTGCTAGTGGATTCCTACCAGGGTGGTAGAAGAGTGGATGTACCCAGGTTGGGGAACCACTATAAAATTCTTGTGTCGTTTGGTTACCTATTTTATTTGTGTTGTATTAGTTTGTTGTGCTGTGATAGAATAGATTAACTTACTGTTTTTATGTTTATATCACTACTATAATATCACCTATTAGTTCTCTGATATTATTAAAAAGAGCCAAAAGTTTTAATTACTCTATTCACCCCCCCTAGAGTAAATCAGATCTAACCCCTTTCTTTCAATTGGTATTAGAGGGTGTGTTTTTCTTTGGTTGTACATGCTAACACTTGAACCAAAAGATCCTTATTAGATCTGATCTTCATTCTCCTAGTCTCAGTATCACTTCATAGCATGGCACAGGACAAGGATTATTCAAGCATCAGACCTCCAGTCTGCAATATGAACAAGTTTGTAATCTGGAAGGCAAGAATTAGGTTGTATATCATTTCTATTAATGAGGACATATATAATTCTATTTTGACAGGTCCCCCTCAACCTACAGCAGCTACTACATCTACATCTATCAACACACATGTTGTTCCACCACCTGAGTGGACAGATGCTCAAAATAAGGCAAAGATTGCAGATGTCAAGGTCATGAATATTCTGGCTCAAACTATGTCAGATGAAATATTCCAGAAAGTAGCTGAGTGCACATCTGCTAAGGCTATCTAGGACTCTATTAACAAAATGATTGCTGGCTCTATAGATGAGAGAAAGGATAGGAGATCAACCCTCATCTCTCAGTATGAAAATTTCAAGAAAGATGAATCTGAGTCTGTTAGTGATATGTACAATAGACTAAGCTCAATCATCAAGGAGCTAAAGACTCTGGATAAGGACATCACTCTCACTGAAGTGAATGACAAAATTCTCATGTGCTTCCCAAGCTCATGGGATTCCAGAATATGGCCAATCAAGGAGGTCAGAAGTCTTAATGAGATTTCCACTGAATCACTTCTTGGAATGCTCAAATTATATGAGCAGCTCATAAAGTCAAGAGAAGATGCAGAACAGAAGACTCCTTCAATAGCAAGGAAAGATCAAAGTATAGCATTCAAAGCTTCAGAAGAGACAGAATCTCCAACAACAAGTGAAGAACTTTTAAGTCTCCTAGCTAAGAGATTTTACCAGATGGCAAAGAAGGACTCCAGAAGAAAGTCATCTAGGCAGGATGACAAACCAAGGTATGATAAGACAACTATTAAAGAAGTTGTCTGTTTTGGGTGCATCAAGCCAGGACATTTTATCTCAGAATGTCCAGAAAATCAGAAGAAAGAAAGAAGAAGAGAAAAGGAAACCAGGAAGTAGCATTACAGCAAGCCTTCCTCCAGCAAGCACAAAAAGAAGGAGAAAGGTTTCATTGCTGAGACCTGGAGTGACACTAAAGAAGAATCTTCATCTTCCGGCTCCAGTGAAGATGAAGAGGAGGCTAAGGCAAGAGAAGTTTGCCTCGTGGCTATCAATGCCTCCTACAGCCCATCTAATGCTGAGGAACAAGCAGAAGAGTCAGAAAATGAAGAATCTGAGTCAGAGACAGATCAGGTATTATCCACTTTTGATTATAGTTCAGATAGTTTTAAAACTAAATTCAAATCTTTATGTATAGATTTAATAAATTCTGAAAAAGAAATTAAAATACTTAGGGAAAATTTGTCTAAACAAGATAACCTTACCTCTGAAAACATTAAGTTAAAAGATGAATTAACCCTAGCAAATGAACAAATTATATCTCTAAAAACTGAATTGGCTGAGGCAAGGCAGCATGAAGAATCCCTAAATGGGAGAAACATCAAGTTGATGGACATCACTAGCACAGTGATTGCCAGACTAAATGGCAAGCTGGGCTTAGGTGCTTCATCAAGCCAACCCCCACTGATTCAGAAGAATAGCTTAACAACTCCAATAAAATTTGTTTCAGAAAAGGGTAAAGAAAAGATAGATGACAATACTAATGCTAAACCAACAGATGAAAAACCAAAGAATAAGAAAAAGGGAAAGAGTAAGAAAAATCCAAATTATAACAATGTTCAACAGATTTCGTCGAACTCAGATCGACGAAATATGAACAGTTCGTCGAACTCAATCGACAAACTCTGAACGCAAACTTTAACTATAATTATTCGTTGAACTACGATCGATGAAACTAGTCTAGTTCGTCGACCCGAGATCGATGATTTTGGGGCCCAGAGAATGAATACTCTCATTCTTTGAGTGGAGTTCAACGAACTCATCCCCATTCATCGACCTCAGATCGACGAACTTACATGAATTCGTGGAGCCCATTTCATGTTAACAAAAACTTTAACTTTGCTGGAATTAATAATCAATCAAGATTTTCTAATCAATTTAATCAATGGATTATTCCACCAAGAAGATATCATCTCTTAGGCTATAAATGTCAAACTGAATATTCTTATATATCCAGTTTTAATTATGTGAAGAAAGAAGGATCCAAGGTAACCTGGGTCAAGAATAGCTAATCTGTTTTATTGCAGGTGAAAGACTATCCCACCATAGAGCAGCAGTGGTACTTGGATAGTGGCTGTTCAAAATACATGATTGGAAACAAGGACAATCTAACCAACTACAAGTCAAAGCTAGGACCCAAGGTAATATTTGGTGATTCCAATTGTGGCCAGACTGAAAGATATGGAAAGGTCAAAAATGGAGCAGTCACCTTCAGGAATGTAGCTTATGTAAGTGGACTGAAGCATAACCTTATCTCCATAAGTCAACTATGTGATGAAAGGTTTCAGTTACCATTTACTAAAACCTCATGTATTATTACTTTAGTAGATAACCTAGTAGTGTTAACAAGAACTAGAGTAGGAAATATTTACATAGTCAATTTTAAGTCTGCCACAACAGAAATTTGCTTATTTAATCAAACTAGTAATAATAATGACCTCTGACATAAGAGATTAGGTCATGTAAATCTGAAAAACATTGTTAAATTATCTAGGGACAACATTGTTAGAGGATTACCTTCTTACCCCTATAAGAAGGAAAGCCTTTGTAAGGCTTGTCAGTTAGGCAAGCAAACAAGAATTAGTTTTAAATCTGTAAATAAAAGTGACTCACCTAGAATATTGTACTTGCTATATATGTACCTTTTTGGCCCTATTGTTGTACAAAGCCTAGGAGGGAAATCTTATACTTTTGTGATTGTAGATGACTTCTCAAGATTCACTTAGGTATTCTTTCTGAGATCTAAGTCAGATAACTTCAAGGTTCTTACAGATTTTCTCAAGAATATACATATTGAGTACTCTACTCAAATTGCATTGATCAGAAGTGATCATGGTACTGAGTTTGAGTCTCTTCTTATGCAAGAGTTCTGTGAGAAGGAAGGTATCAAGCACAGCTTCTCAGCTCCTAGAACTCCTCAACAAAATGGAGTTACTGAAAGGAAAAATAGAACCCTAATTGAATCTACAGGCACATTACTTGCAGATGCTTACATGCCCCTATCCTTTTGGGCAGAGGCTGTGAACACAACAAATTATGTACTGAACAAAAGTCTAATACACAAGCTCAAGAATAAGACTCCTTATGAGCTACTTAAAGGAAGAAACCTAAAGTAGACTATTTTAAAATATTTGGTTGCACTTGTTTTATTCACAATAATAATAAGAAACATATTAGAAAGTTTGAAGTCAAGGCTGAAGTTGGAATTTTTCTTGGATATTCCCAAGTAAGCAAGGATTATATAGTTTATAATAAATCAACCATGAAAGTAGAAGAATCAATTCACATTTCCTTTGATGAAACTAACATATTATACAAGGAGAAGATTCCTTCTACCAGTGAAAATTTGCAAGAACCACATTTGTGTGAGAAGTTAAATGAACTGACCCTCTCCAATGAGGCTGTTACGTAACCTTCCCTACAAATTGCTAAAGATAGTGAAGATGAAGATAACTTGGATGTCGTTGACACTCTCCAAACAGCTAACTCAATTCCACAAGAGGAATTAATCTCTCAAGCTGTTACTCAAACTCCTCCCACTGATCTTGTCACACTTAGAGATCATCCCATATCTCAAGTGATTGGAGACATTTCAGTTGTTGTGCAGATAAGACATCAACTCCACCAGGAAATGATGCATGTCTGCTTTATTTCTCAACTTGAGCCTCATTCCATAAAAGATGCAGAGCAGGATCCCCACTGGATCATTGCAATGCAAGAGGAGCTCAATCAATTTGAGAGATGTAGAGTTTGGGATTTGGTTCCTAGACCCAAAGACTACCCAGTCATTAGAACCAAATGGGTGTTCAGAAATAAATTGGATGCTGATGGCAACATTATAAGGAACAAGGAAAGGCTAGTGGCTCAAGGCAACTCACAGGAGGAAGGAATTGATTATGACCAAACCTTTTCTCCAGTGGCAAGGCTTGAGGCCATAAGGATTTTCTTAGATTAGGCTGCATACAAGAGGTTCAAAGTCTACCAGATGGATGTGAAGAGTGCTTTCCTCAATAGTGAACTAAAAGAGAAAGTATATGTTGAGCAACCACTAGGTTTTATCTCTCCAAGTCATACTTCTTATGTCTTTAGATTGCATAAAGCTCTCTTTGGTTTAAAGCAAGCTCCAAGAGCTTGGTATGAGACCTTAGCTAGCTTCTTGTTAGAGCATAAATTTTCTAGAGGCATTGTAGATAGGACCCTTTTTATTAGACATCATACAGATAAAATTTTGTTAGTACAAATTTATGTAGATGACATAATATTTGGATCAACTGATCCCAAACTGTGCAAAAGGTTTTCTGACCTTATGCATTCAAAGTTTGAGATGAATATCATGGGTGAGCTTTCATATTTCCTTGGTCTCCAAGTGAAGCAATCATCTGATGGTATCTTCATCTCCCAATCTAAATATGCTAAGTAGCTTATTAAAAGATTTGGGATGTGTGATGCCTCAGCTATGAAGACACCCATGGCTGCAAATACTGCAATTGATTCTAATGAACAAAGAAAATCTGTTAATCAGAAATTATATAGGGTCATTGTTGGATCCCTGTTATATCTTACGGCAAGTAGGTCAGACATCATATTTGGTACATGCATTTGTGCTAGGTTTCAGGTGAACCCCAAAGAATCTCACTATATTTTGCTAAAAATTATTTTGAGATATATAAAGGGTTGCCCAAATCTAGGACTTCTATATCCATCAGAATTTGAATTTAACTTAACTGGATTCTCAGATGCTGACTATACTGGATGTAGAGTGGACAGAAAAAGCACATCAGGAACATGTCAGTTTCTTGGTGATAGGTTGTGTCCTGGTTCTGTAAGAAGTAAACTTCTGTGTCTACTTCAACTGCAGAAGCAGAATACATAGCTGCTGGCAGTTGTTGCTCACAGATTTTATGGATTCAGAATCAACTACTGGATTATGGATACAACTTAAATAATTCAACTGTATATTGTGATAGTACCAGTATTATATCCATAGCACAAAACCTAGTGCATCATAGTAGGACCAAATATATAGAAATAAGACATCATTTCATTAGAGATTGTGTAGACAAAAAGAAAGTTAATCTTATCTTTATCTCCACTGATTTACAAAGAGCAGACATCTTCAATATCTGTTCTTCTTAAATCATTTGTGTATGATTAATAGAGAAGAGTTAATTTAATTTTTGTCTAAGGTCAAAGAATTTGTCACAGTTGGTCGAACGGAGATCGACGAACTGAGAAAGGTTCTTGAGATAATTCGTCGACCAGAGATCGGAGAACTCTCTATGTGAAGTAATTTTCGTCGATCGGAGATCAACGATATTGCATCAGAAAATTTTTCATCGACCTGAGAACGACAAAACTTTTTCGCTTCTTATGGCTGAGATCGACGAACTCATTTTCTATTAAAATATTACGTCGAACCTAGATCGAAGATTGTTTTCTTTTTCGTAGGACGGAGTTGGTCGATTCACCTTCTGAAAATTTTATAACTAGATTTTCTTCGAGCTCCGTCCCGCGCTTTCTGTTCTCTTTGCTTTTGATCTCTCCATTTTCCTTTGCAGGTGATTTCAATGGCGATTCCGGCTAGTTCCCTTGCAGCGATGAAATTTGATATGGGTTTCGACATCGATTTTGAATCATTCCAACACTACGATCCAATCTTCCATTGATATACTGTAGTTATGTGAAGATCAACAACTAAAGAAATTTATGACAACTCGAATTAAGATAGCAGCTACAGAAATAAGAGAATGGGTCTTTACCTCCTCCACTACTGATGCAAATACTATGACAGGCACGATATCTGATAATCAAATCTCACTAACCCCCGCGGTTTTAACTGAACTTTTTGGATTAATAAATGGTGAAGAAGATATGGAAGTGGATGACTCTGAATGTGCAAATATGTTGGACAAAATGGGTTTTACTGGAGAAAACCCTAATAACGTTCTAAAGAAGAACTTATCTTCTGAATACAAGTTCCTAGCTGATGTGGTCGGCAAGGTATTGCTAGGGAAGCACACTGCCCACGACTATGTTACCAGACATCAATTTCTGGTAATGAGTGTAGTTATTAACAGGACAGCCATTAACTGGGCTAAAGTTTTGTTTGATTTAGTAAAAAGAAGAATAATAATAAAGAAGTGTGTTTTGGATGAATTCTGGGAATATTTCTCAAGGAAAAAGCAAATGAATCCCTGGTCTCCCAGACCATATTCATAAATGCTTCTAAAAGGCTCACTAATGCCTTATTTGGAAGATGGGAGAGGTCCATCACCAAGCCTTCCAGGGCTTCAACCTCTTCTAGGGCTTCTGAGGATATAATGGCAGTCACAAGCCACTCCCCCACCTCCAACAGATGTCCCTTCCACCAGTCTTCCTTCCCATCCTATACAACAATAATAACCAATTCAACCTGCTACATCACCAGTTCATACTCCAACACCACCAACTTCTCCATTACACCATCAACCAACTCAAATTCAATCTCCAATTCATATTACCACACCACCTACATCTCCTGTACATCAACCCACTCCCACTCAATCTCCAGTCCATCAACCAACACCAAGTCCATCTCCACAACATACCACACCACCATCATCTCCACTACCACAACATCTTGATAACATCCCACTTTCAAACCTTCTATCCCTACCATCTTTTGAACCTTCTATCATCCCCTATTCATACTCCATCTCCTCAAGATGACCACATGTCAGATTACATACCATCCCCTCCTCCATCATCTACCATCAATCCTTCTGTATCCACTCATACACCTTTTGAGTTCATGCAAATGGATTCTTCCATTCCCACCCTTATGGAAATCCTAACTCCACTCATCAAAAATATGATACACTCATCAAAAATCTGATAGTAGAGGCCATTAAACTTCTTGCTGATTCCATTTCATCCCACTCTGCTCTCATCTCTACTGCTCCAACTGTCACTTCTTCTAGGGGCATGGATTCAGGACCCACTGAAACCATGCAGGGGGAGATATCTCATGAAGAAGCTCCAGTATTCCCAGCAGCAGCAGCAAATGTTCAAATAGATGAGCAGGCAGTTTTGGAGATAGCTGAGTCTATTGATTTTGAGATGATATGTACAGATGAACAGATAGTTCTGCCAAAAAGCTTGAATGTTGGTGATTGTATTATCAATCCCATAGTAGATATTTGTAGTTTATTATATTCTTTTGATACAGTTCATTTGAATATTCTTCCAGAAGTCTGCTCCAAATCTTCTATGGCTATAGTCTCTTACACTTCACCAATAAGCCCTACAGTTGCTAAGCAACTCAAGGCTAGTTTTGCAAGAGATGAGCCTCCAGTTGTTTAATCCCCTCCAAGAGCAGACCCTCAAATTGTATCATCCCTTCTCAAAGCTATCTCTCAAAGCTATCTCTCCTCCCCAATCTGAATGATCTTATGGAACAAGATATTGCTCAAGATTTAAAGGATGCTCAGAATGATTCTGAACTGAACAAATTCCTGTTGGATGACAAAGAAACTGAAGATTTTAAGATGGTTACTGAGATTGATATACCTAAAATTACTGAACCTGAAGTTACTGAACCTATAGCACCTTCTAAAGCAAAAATGCTAATCTCAATGGAAGCCTTAAAAGAAATAGATGCATTATACGACAATCCTCAAGGATCATCTGATGATGATTATGACGATGATTCTGATGATTCTGATAATTCAAATGCTAAAAAGAAAGTTACTAAGAAGAGAAAAGCCGTTCCAAAAGTTGCACCCAAACCTAATCCCACCCATGATACTCCTCATTACATTCTACAGAACATTACTCCTTATAATGGTATGCCCTCATGGATGTGGCTGTCCAAGAATGAGCAGAAAGCTAGGAAGAAGAGTAGATGGTACTCTCCTCCTCCTCCTTCTCAAAGGAACTGGAGAGGTCCTCCTCCTCCTCCTCCAGCAGCTGGTGCTTCAGGACATACTTCTCAAAGATCTACCTCCTATACTCAAACCTTTCAAAGATAACCTGATAGATCTTCTAAATCTCATGGAAGCAGTCAGCAGAGACATTCCAGCTACAGCAGTAGACAACAACAGCAACAACAGCAAGCAACTAAAAAAGTCAATTGTCCAAAAAGGCCAGAATCTCCACCAATTCCATTTGTGGATCCTAAACAGGACACAACTGCAAGAATGGTCAGGTTTCAAGAACTAGTAAGACTCTCCCAGATTAACAAAGCTAGAGATGAAGGTAGAGATCCCTCTCAGTACTCAAACATATCATCTTACAGAAAAGAAGAACTGAAAAGGTATGACAAAGCCAATAAATTCTTTAATGTAGATGATTATATGAGTTTACATCCAGAGGTTTTGGTACCAAGGGCTACTTCTCTCAACATCATTGGAGTTGCTGACTTGACTATGTCTAAAATAGAAGCAGCCAATCCCAATAGAGAAATCAAATTCAGACAGCCCTCTGAGAGTTCTAACAAAGCTGATAAGGAAAAGCCAAAGAAGAACAATTGAACATTCTGCTTAGTTTTTATATTTTCTGAACTTTAATTATTTAATTATGAAGCATTTATGTACATATCTGCTAGATGGTTTAATTTTTCTACCAGATATATTATTTGTTGCTTTATGATTATTTTTCTTTTATTATTAGTGACCTCACCCAAATAGGGGGAGATTGTTGGATCCCTAGTTGGATTTGGGCTAGGTTCACTAACTAGGATGTTTGACCCATGTTATATAGTCAGGGTCATGTCTTTGAGTCTTAGAGTTTAGGGTAAGTCATTAGGTTCAACCTTGATGGACTAGCCAGCAGAAGACCTCAGTGGACTCAAGACTTAGAAAAAATCAAGTTTTGTGTATTAGTTTGACGTTCATCGAACTCAGCTCGATGAACTTAGAGATCATTCTCTAAGCTGAGCTCGGAGCTCAGGTCGACGAAATCTGGAGTTCAGCATCAACACAGTCTTTCTAGTCTACTTTCATTGAACTTAGCTCGACGAAGACAGAATCTCAGCTCGACGAACTTGGAGAGCAGATTAGGCAAGATATCTCCAGTATGCAGTTCTCTGAGCTCAGGTCGACGAATAGGATTTCTCAGGTCGACGAACTTGGATCTCAGGTCAATGAAATCTATTCAGAGCTTGACGAATTCTGTCCCAGTCTGACTTAGAGTTATTTCCTTATTTCTATCCTTATTCTATATTATTTAGCAGTAATTTCCTGAGTAATTAATGTTCATATTCTGTTGAATATAGCCATTATTGGCAGCATTAATTATAGTTTTCATCAGATTAAATACTTGCTTAATTTATTGGGATAGTTGGGGAAACTCATTAAAGTCATATATTCTCCAGCCATTTTTGACTCTCCAGGCAATCAGCAATCAATGATAAAGATTCAAATTTCAAAAGGAGATTTTCTCAAGGATTGAATATCAGATTATAGTATATCAATTTTTGTAGAGAATAATAGAATAGACAACAAGAACATTCAGACAAGAGACAGCAAGAACATTCAGACAAGAGACACAAGAATATTGCAGAGAAGAGTCACAGAACAATTACATACAGAACTCTCTCTGTGCAAAGAAAACATTCTGTTTTCCCTTGTACTTGCTGAAGACTGAAGAAGAAGAACAATCTCAAATCAATAGCATTCTTCAACTTCAATTTCAGGAACATTCAAGGACAACAATCTTCAATCAGTCAGAAAGTTCCTGGACAGCATTTCAAGTCACGGCTGAAGACCTACACACTGAGCAAGACTCCAAGTGATTTCTGGAGGATTCTTGACAACAGCAAATTCACTAGTCTTCTCTATTGATTAAAGAATGAGAAGACACCATCAAATCTCTCAACCCCTCCTGTACAAAGGGTTCTTTAACTCCCTTTAAAAGTTATTCCCTTAGTTTCAAGTCTCCTGATCAAAAGACTTGAGTTAGTTTTTGGGCACCTGATCAAAAGCTCAAAGGGTTGCTAGATCTCTCTAGAAATAGTTCTTGTGGTGGCAGTCACCTAATCAAAAACCTGCTAGTGGATTCCTACCAGGGTGGTAGAAGAGTGGGTGTACCCAGGTTGGGGAACCACTGTAAAATTCTTGTGTCGTCTGGCTGCCTATTTTCTTTGTGCTGTGTTAGTTTACTATGCTATGATAGAATAGATTAGCTTACTATTTTTATGTTTATATCACTACTATAGTATAACCTATTTTAGTTCTCTGATATTATTAAAAAGAACCAAAAGTTTTAATTACTCTATTCACCCCCCCCCCCCCCCCCCGCCCTCTAGAGTTAATCAAATTTAACCCCTTTCTTTTAGATAGACAATATATTATTTCTTAGGGAAGTAAAAGGCAAGATTCACTAGTGCAAATCTATGTCAACGATATTATTTTTGGCTCTATAGAAGACAACCTTTGCAAGAAGTTTACCAAACTTATGTAAGGGAAGTTTGAAATGAGAAGTATGAGAGAGCTGAAGTATTTCTTAGGACTTCAGGTGAAATAATCTGAAGATGGAATTTTCATCTCTCAGATGAAGTTCACTAAGGAGCTTATTAAGAAATTCGAAATATAGAACGCAACCTCTATGAGGACTCCAATGGGTTCAACTATGTCTCTGGACAAGGAGGAGAATGGGAAACCTTTTGATGAATCCAAGTACATAAGCATAATTGAATCCTTGCTCTAGCTCACTGCAAGTAGACCTGATATAATGTTTTCAACATGTTTTTGTGCTATATTTCAGGTGAAATCAAAGGAATCTCACTATGTCGCTATAAAGCAAATTTTAAGATACCTTAAGGTTACACCCATTCTTGGCTTATGGTACCCGAGAAATAATGATGTCAAGCTAATTGGTTTTTCAGATGCCGATTTTGCAAGAAGTATGGATGACAAGAAAGGCATTTCCGGGACATGTCAATTCCTCGAAAGATGGCTTATTTCATGGAGCAGTAAGAATCAGAATTGTGTGGCAACTTCTACGGCCGAGTCAGAGTATATCTCTGCGGGTAGTTATTACGCACAACTTCTATGGATCTGGAATCAACTTGAGGACTACAACTAGAATTTTAAAGAGATTCCAATGTATTGAGACTCATCCAGCGCAATATCAATCGCGAATAATCCAGTGTCTCACAGCCAGACAAAGCACATCGAGATGTGATATCACTTCATCTGGTAGCATGTGGAGAACAAGGATATGGCCCTCAGCTATGTCTGGTGGATAAGCACATCGCAGATATTTTTACAAAGCCATTGGACAAGGCCAAGTTATCGTTCTTCAAAATGGAACTAGGCAAGCTGAAGATAGACTCATGAAGAAGGACAAGCAAGCCGGAACTCCCTCGAGAAATGCTATACAAAGGAAGAAAATTGTCCCAAGGCAAATTCGTTGAGTATTGGAGCCCAAGTCACAGATTCGTCGAATATTCATGCGATACTCGCCGAATCTGACTCGACCACCAGCGAAACTCGCCAAATTTCACATAGGGAAAATTCTACATTTCTATATTGGATCCAAAGAGCTGCAAATTCCAGGTACGCGCCTTCTAGGTCAAGTTTAAAAATTATATATATATATATATATGTATATATATATATATATATATATATATATATATATATATATATATATAATAATAATAAAATGGGGCAACCGCACTGCATATTTTGTCGACATTAAAGTAGTCTCACAAAAATAGACTCACGACCCTTCGGCTCCCGCGAAATCAAACTCATCATCCTCCAGTAAATCTAGTGTTATGCACTCCGTCTTTCTCGAATAGGTCTGTGGAAGCCTTCTAGCCCTAGCCGACAGTAAGGCAAACCTTCTCCCAATGAATTCTTCCAGTGGTGTGACCTTGATCCCTGGTTATCGCCGATGACAAGCTACAACAATACAGTAATCCAGATTACAGTTTTCTTGATTCTCCATGGCTCCTCGAAGCACTAGTGGATTGCTGGGAGATGGAGAGTTGGTTCGCACAGGGTTTGCCTCAGCCTCTGATGAATTCCGCAATATTATCCTCATGCTGGAGACCGCTGGACTCTCCTTTGTCCTAAAACATCCTTGCAAGGTTCTAGATAAGGAAGTTCTCGAATTCTTTTATAATGCCAAGCTCCGTCATGAAGATACCGTCATAAAGAGCAGAGTTCAAAAGACAAAAGTCAAAGTGAAAGTGTCACTCCTCTCAAGGTACTTGCGGCTTCCTACTTGTGAAGAAGTCTACTACCTAGACGAGGATGACTTCTCTAGGGCTCTTCTATTTTATGGACTGCCACGAGGTACAAAAGCAGTTAAGCACAAAGGAATGAACGAAGAAGGCAAGGTTCTATCAGACATCTTGGGCAAAGTGTTGTTGTGCAAAACTGGTTCCCATGATTACCTTTCTACTGAGATGTTCAAGACCCTGGTAGCCGTCATCTGCATAAATAGGCTTGATTGGGGCGATCTGCTGTTTGAGAAGATCAAAGACAACCTCTACACTCCCAACTTTAGGTGTATTATCAGCATGTACCTGAATTAACTGGATGGTGATAGGTTTGATATGACCAAAGGTGTGCCTATCCATCACCTGAAGAAGATCGACTCAACTATCTTCTCACGTTGGATAGGAGGATCATCAGGAAAGGGGTAGCCACGGACCTGCATGTGGAGGAGGTAGAACAAGTACCTGAGGACAGGATTCCTACTCCTCACCCCAGTGAAATTCCTGAGAGTTCGAGTGCAGGAATCGAGGGGGAGACATTTGAAACATAAGTGGCCACTAGTATAGTGCCCTTGAGTGTGATTCCAGAGTCCATGCCAGTTCCAGATGCTACAATTACAAAAGAAAAGTCAAGTGATCTGCTCTCTGAGGTTGTTGTCATAGGCCTTGTAGCTGTTTCTGAGATTGTGCCTACTGCTGCTATGGAAGAGGTTACTGAGGAAGAGGTTCCAGCTCCATCTGAGCAAGAGGCTGTTGATAGCCTAGATGATGGTGCTGATGTTGAGGAGGACTTGGATAATGATACTACTACTGATGACCTGACAGTTGATGATTACGAGATTGAGAGTGTTGTTGATGAGACAAAGATTGATTCAAATAAGTCAAAGGTTGTTGTTGATACTGATGTTGTTACTACTGAGCTCATGGTAATGGTGAACTTGATTGTCCCTCTCCTAGAAATTGTTCCCGCTTCATATTTTGAGGGGGAGATGACTAAGCCCTCTATATCAGTTACTACTGAGGTTGTTAGGCTCATGCGCAACCTTGAGAAATGGATAGGAAAGATGCCAGATGCACCTCCTGCTACTGCAGAGGAGGTTGTGGTTCTTTCTGATGAGGAAGGAGATGCGGAGGAGCAGACTCCAGTTCTAACTACTGCTGTAGATTGTGCTACAACTTCTAAATCTCATTTATCTCTGAAAGTCCACCTAGTGTCAACTATGTTCACCTATGGGGGGGGGGGAATAGGTGACGAGCAGCGTTTTTGTGGATTTTAAGATTGTACCTGCACAATAAAAATAAACAGCACAGCACACAGAATACACAAGCTATTTATAGTGGTTCCCCGACTTGGGTACATCCACTTTCCCCCTTCGACCTATCTCCCAACAAGGGATGACTCAGTCTCTTCACCAACAGGATTGAAATCCAATCCTTGCACTATCGGAAGGAACCCTTCCACACGTAGGAGTCAACACTCCCACAACACGGGTTGCACCCAACCCTTACAACACGGAACAAACGTTCCTTTACAACAAAAGTAAAACTAGAATGTACACGAGATACAAACTATGTTTGGAGACTTAGGTGTCCCTCTTTGTTGACGACGTGTTCTTGAAGTCCACAAAGAGTCCACAACCTTAGATCTCTCTTGGAGAGGATCTCCCCGGAACCGGCGGCGACAAGATGGGCTGCGACAAGGTTCACGGGATTGGCGGCGACGACGATGTGCGGCTGCTGTACTTTAGAGATCCAAACTTCGTAGCGAAGCTAGCTAGGTCTACCAACGGTCACACTAGGATCAATCGTCTCGATCGATTTGGATGGGGAAGGTATTCCCGATCTACAAATCGAGAGACAAGAGATCTCCGGTTAGACTCGTGAGACGCTGAGCTTAGCTAGGCTTCTGTCGTAGGAGGATCTAGGCGAAACCACGATCTACCGACGAACAACTTGGCGCGAGCGGCGGTGGCGGCGGCGGAGCGGAAACGGCGATCTAGGTCACGTCGCGTCTCGCGTGTTTCGGTTTTTCTTCACTCTACTTACTGTTCAAAAATACCCATGCATTTATACACTGTAGACACTTACAATATGACCGTTGTGGGTCCCACACGTAGAAAACCGAAAACCGGTTCAAAATAGTCCAGCGGCAGAATCCGGTCCAGCAGCTTCCAGAGAAAACGCCAAGTAAAAATCAGCGAGAATCGCATGTGATTCTCGACGAATCGGCGAGAATCAGTTAGTGATTCTCGACGATTCGTCGAGAATCACTAGTGATTCTCGCCGAATCACTTAGCGATTCTCAACGAATATTACTTGGTATTCATGATCTGCTCAGCGATGGGTTTGGCGAGAATCATTAGTGATTCTCGCCGAATCTTACATGGCACCGTTTTGAGGTAGCCGGAAAGAGTCGGCGAGAATCACTAATGATTCTCGACGATTCGGCGAGAATCACTAGTGATTCTCGCCGATTCGGCGAGAATCACTTGGTGATTCTCGTCGAATTGTACTTAGACGAATTTTCGTCTTTCCACCCAAGAGATGCTCCTTGACCCATCCTTGCTCCTTGTCTGCTCTTGTATAAACACGGCTCTGTACTTGAAAGTAAGTGCACTCCAATAGAGAGAGTACACGTAGGCCAACACACTGATCTGCTCAACGAGGGATTACGTCGTGCAGACCCGTGTATATTGACCTACTGCACCCTGACATTGGTGTGCACTTAGCGTGGAATAACTGCAAGCACAACTTAAGAGGTTTCATCAAATACATTGTGAATTCATCTTAGCTTGACAGGTGGCTTCCTCAAATCCAGGTGATTGTGGATACAATACCCAACAATCTCCCCCTATTTGACAAAGCCAAAACCCTACTAGCTAAGATGAATAACACCAATCAAATAATAAAAACAGCATTCAGAATTTAAACATGCAGCACAAGAGAATATAAGCAAACAGATCAAGACTTGAGTCATTCACAAATTCAAATATATATACAAATATATATATATATATATATATATATATATATATATATATATATATATATATATATAATCTCAGAATTGTTCATATAATAACAATAAGCATTAAATGTTCTTAAGAGAGAATGACAAGCTATAAATGGTTGACTATTTTTCCTTAGCTAAGTCATCCTTGAGTTTTTGCGCCAAATACTTCTTCCTTTGCCTCTCCATATACTCTTTAGGCTTCAGATAATATCTGGGAGGAGGAACTTTATCTGCTGCCGTGTTGTTTCTGAAGAAGATGTTTCATTTTGCTTCATACGTCTTGTGCATTTCCAACTCATACTGGCTGTATACTTCGTTTCGATTGAGTTCTCCTTTTTCTTGTAGCCAGAAGGTGTCCAAGATGATATGCTTTGAAACTGGACTCCACTTTTCGTTTCGTACTTGCTCCTCACTCAGTCTGATTCTCTTCTCAGCTAGTGTCTCCTTGGATGTCCCTTCTTGAGCTTTTCTCTTGTCCCTAGCTTTTGCTAGGGCCTCTTGGTCAAACATGATCATCAGTTTAGCTTTGGAAATAGCCCTAGCATCAGCTTCACTTATGGGAACATCTGCAGCACTTGCACTTATTCCCTCAGCAGCACTTACTCCCTCAGCGGCCGTAGAAGTCTCAGGAGCATGAATACCCGCAAGAGTTTCAGGCAACACGACGCCTAACGCTGTTGGAGCATCCACCAGCAGCTGTCATAGACGTATTTGTTTGACTGTTCGAAGTTGTTGATCATGACTTCTCGGAGCTCAGACATCTTAGCTATGTATTCCTTCTCCCCCTTTTTGGCTTCAACTGCGATGGAGTTTGCATAGGAGTGCAGTGAGTCATCAATATGCTTGGTAGTCCGGGAGAATTCAGTGACCAAGGCCTGCTGATTCGCATTGAGAGTTACCATATTACCGTCAAACTTTTGAATGTTGTTTGCTACAACATGAGCATTCTGATTCACGACCGCAAGAGTATCGGTGTTCTTTTTCAATCCGGCCATAAGAAGTGTGACAGCTTGGCCGGCCGCTGTATACTTTTCTTCAAATTTCTTGTCCATCATGTCAAGTTTATGGTTGATCTCCACCATGTTCTTGAGCATGAGATTTTCAGACTTCTTAATCCTTTTCAGCATTTTATTTTGAGCTTTTTCAAAAGAGCCTGAAAGGGAAACTAGATCTGATATACTCTAGAGGGGGGTGAATAGAGTATATGGTGCTTTTAAAACACAAAGAAAAACTTTTGCAAAGCTTTACAACAATTATTGTAATGAGTGTGAGCAGGGAAGCAGAAATAAAACTAATCACAAAACTAAGCTATGCAGAGACTAAGCACAAGAGAATCTAGGCCAGAAACAAAAAGAAAACAAGCAGAACCAGATGACACAAGGAAATATAGTGGTTCCCCAAACTTGGGTACATCCACTCTTCTACCACCCTAGGTAGGAATCCACTGCAGGATGAGTTGATCAGGTGTCCTGGGCACCAATGAGCTTTTGATAAGGTGCTCAAAAACCAAATCAGATTTTTTGATCAGGTGTCTTGCCACCAATGAGCTTTTGACAAGGTGCTCAAAAACCAGATACAAACTTTTGAAGGGAGTTTGAAAAACCCTTTACAGAGTGGGGGTGAGAGAGTGATGGCAGTCTTCTCTTTCTCAATCAACTGAGAAGACTAAGTGGATTGATGTCAAAGCTCCCCCTGAGTCCTTGATCTTCAGGAAGATGAGCTTTGCTGAGGGTGATAGGCCTTCAAAGTTAGATCTCCAGCAAAAGATGATTTCAGCAAGCTGAAATGTTGCGAGTCTGGAGTCTTGAAATGATGTTGGCCTTGAACACTTTTAGAGCTGAAGAGATCTGAAGATTTTTGAAAGCTTGATCTCTTTGATGAGTGTTCTACAGAATTCTTCTTGACAAAAAATTTTGAAAGAGTCTCTGTATTCGGAGTTGTGTATCCTCTTCTTGTTAATCTCTGTATTTCACCTTCTTTCATTCAAAAACATTCCATCTTTTATTCTCTGTGCCAGAATAGAATATCACTCTGTCAAAGATAGCCGTTGGTCTGCATTGATTACAGCCTTAATTGCATAATTTCTTCTGAAGGAAAGTCCACTGAATTATTCCTTGAAAAATCCCTTGAAACTTGGTCCAAAAGTAAATGAAAACGGCTAGCAGATCTTCTGAATTAAATGCAGAATAACTTCTAACTGATTTGAATTTGAATTCTGGAAGATAACTGAAAACGTCGAACTGAGCTCTGCTATCGTCGAGCTGAGCTCAGCGAACTGGAAAATTCAAGCAGCAAAACAATCGTCGATCTGAGCTCAAAGATCGTCGAACTAAGCTCAGAGATAAAGATCCAGTGCAGAGTCAAAATCGTCGACCTGAGCTCACCGATCGTCGAATGGAGTTCGATGATATTGTGAAGTTGAGCTCAGCGATCGTCGAGTGGAGCTCGACGATATTATGAGGTTGAGCTCAGCGATCGTCGAATGGAGCTCGACGATCTACAGAAGTTGAGCTAGACGATCGCCGACCGGAGTTCGACGAATCATCGTGCTGAGCTCGATGATTAGACTTGGTCTACAGAAAAACTTGGTCTTCAGGGCAGCTTCGAAACCTAGACTACTAACCCTTAGACTCAATTCTAATTGACCTATTAAGCTATACAGAAGGTCAAACACAGATTCCTAGAGACATAGTGATCCTGACCCAAATTAGTAATAGGGTGTTCCAACAATCTCCCCCTATTTGGGTTAGGAAAACTATTTACAGACTTTGGAAAAAAATTAAATAACATCATACAATCAGAAAAGCATAAAAACAACAGCAGCTAGACACATTGCAGAAACATCACAGAGATATATATATATATAACATCCAGATAGCAGTCAGAAAAACCAAGGACTGTCACCTTACAGAGTTACTTCTTCTCTTTGCTTTTAACCATCTTGATTTCTCTGTTAGGATTCAGGGCTTCTTGTTTGGATCTGGTGTCATCTGCTGCACCCAAATAAATTTGCTTTGAAGTCCTGGGAACTACAGCAGCAGGATGCAACTCCATATATCTGTCTGCATCAAAGAATTTGCTGGAGGCATATCTCTCTAATTCCTTCTATCTTTGTTCTGACATAGTAGAGATATTGGAAGTGTCTAGGCCTTGTTCTTTGGCTTTCTTTATCTGATCTAATGCAGCCAACTCCTTCATTCTAGCAGTCCAAGCAACAGGATTCTTCCCAGGGTCCTCAAATGGTACAGGTGGCTCATACCTATTGGAAGAATTATCTTGAGGAGTCCTGGCAGTCACAGTTTCTTTGAGCTTATAGGGGAAAGGACCTGATGATGTATCAGAAGAACCATGTCCTCCCCTGGAATAAGGGTGCTGCCTGGAATGCCCTTTGGAATAAACTTGAGTCTCTCTTTGATTTCCCCTGTATCCTCCTCTCCTAGAGTAAGAACCCCTAGGCTGGCTTTCCCTTTGATAGGTTCTAGCATGGGGTTGATAGGGAGCCTGGCTTCTAGCTGGGGCTGAACTTGCAGAGCTGCCACCTGCACCTGCATAAGGTGGAGGTGGTGGAGGAGGATGAGGGTGCTTGAACTAGGAGGAGCCCTTCTCATACTTTCTTTTCTTTTTCATTGCTTTTAGATGATTTTTGGAGTACTGCATCCAATGTTCAGTAATTTGACAGTTATGCAGAATATAATATGGAACATCATTATCATCTTTTACTTTGGCAGGTGGAACCCTTTTCATAGCCTTGCTTCTAGCCTTCCTCTTCCTGGCAATAGTGGCAGCAGAGTCATCAGAATCTGTCTTAAACTCATCAGAGTCAGAACTCTGGGCATCATATATAGCATCTATCTTCTTCATAAGATCTTTCTTCAGTTGCGTTGCAGCAGATGAGGCAGAAGCAGAAGGGGCAGCAGCAGGAACAGCAGCAGATACATCAATAGATACAGCAGTAGGTATAACAACAGATTCAGCAGCAGTTACAGGAGTGAGGGCAGCAGCAGCTTCAGGAACAACAACAAAATCTGCAGCAGGCTCAACATCAATGGCCTCTGTCATCAGAAATTCCTTGGAAATGGGCTCATCAGAAACAAAAGAGATTTCAGCAGCAGTAGGAACATTTTCTTCAGCAGCAGCAAAGACAGTTTCAGAAGCAGATTCAGTCTTTTCTTCAACAGCAGCAACAGCAGTCACTGAGTGTATAAAAGAAGAAATAATACTGGGGTCACAGCCAGAGAAAGGCACCAGTGCCTTAGATAGGTCTTCTGAGGGCTGGACAGCAATAACTTCTGGTAAACAACTGAAAAAGGCAGGATCAAAGGCTGAGAGCAAAGACCTTAGGTCTATTGCCAAAACTGCAGTAGGAGCCTGAAGTAGAGTAGCAGCAACAAGAATAGCAGATTCAAAAACAACAGCAGCAGCAGCAGCAGTATCAACAGCAGGAGCAGAAGCAGCAGCAACAGCAGCATGAAGGCTGGCTTCATATGGCATCTCCCCCTGCCTGGATGCAGATACATCTGTATCAAGGCACACTGCTGGAGGTGGTGCCTGAGGAATGAGGGATGAAAGCCTGGCAGACAGGGCTGCCACTGACTGTTGTAGAGGAGCTAAGGAGGCCTCCATGAGAAGAGAGAGCCTGGGGGCCAGTAGCTCATACAACTTGTCAGCTAAGGCTGGCAGATCTACATGCTCAAGGGCAGGAGCAGAGGTAGAGGGTATGGGAATGGCTGAGGATGCTGGAAGTGGAGGGCTGGATGGTGGAGGGATTGATGGCTGAGGAGTGGGGATTGTGGAGATGGAGGACAAGGGGATGAATATGGATGGAGTGAATGTGGGTTGGTCAAGGATGTGGTGGAGGAGATCTTGGAAAGATGTTGAGGAGGAGGGTAATTCTGGAGGAGAAGAGGGGGAATCATCCATGTAGGAGTCATCCAGAAGGGTGAATGATGGTATGGATGGAGATGAGGTGACATCTGGTGGTGGATATGAAAACAAAGGGTGGAAGTGGTCTACTGGAGGTGATGAAATGGTTGCTGGAGATGGAATTGAGGTTGGAGATGGGCTGGAGATGGTAATGGGGGATGGAACTGGAATGGTGGATGGTAGAGGTAGGGTTTGACTTGGAGGAGGAGAAGAGGCAGCACCAGCAACAGCCAGGTCTTCTGCAGCAGCAGAAACCTGTGGGGGAGTGACTCTTTGAGTCCTGGTGCCTGAAGGAGCAGTTGAAGAGGGCCTGCTGGGTTTGCTAATTTGCCTGTCCCACTTGCCAAACAGGGCACAGGTAAGTCTCTTGGAGGCATTGATGTGCACTCCAGAGGAGACCAGCAGAGCAGGGCACCTTGCCTGAAGGAAAACTCCAAGAATTCTTCCAAAATTTACAAGCTTTTGTTAATCTTTTTCTTTATCAGGTCAAAGAAGACCTCTCCCCAATTCAAGCTTTTCTTATCTACCAGAGCTCCCATGAGGCAGAGCTGATGTCTGGAGATGGTATCATGTGCAGAATGCTTTGCCAACAGCACCTTGCCTACAACATCTGCCAGGAACCTGTACTCAACTGACAAGTTCCTCTTAAACAACTTGCTAGGGTTTCCCTCTGGATGACCCATCCTGGCAAGAATATCAGAAAATTCCTCCCCAGATAATTCAGCAGTGTCTTCTCCATTTCTCAAACCAAAAACCTCTGTTAAGACTGTTGGGGTCAGAGCTACCTGGGTTCCAGCAATAGTTCCAACTATTATGTTGTTGTCAAGGTTGTGAGCAGTATAGACCCATTCTTTTATTTCATCTGAAGCAAGCTTTATTCTAGTGGTCATGAGGGCAGACAAGTTCTGATCCTTGAATAAACTCAAAATGTCCTGGAAGATTTGATCAGTAGTGTTGAATGAGTCCAGATCAATATCAAATCCTGCATCGAACTTCATGGCGGCTAGAACAGCAACTGATACGGCCATTATACCTGCAAAAATTTAACAAACACAACGAACAAGCGTAGAACTGTTTGGAGGGAAGAAAATTCTTGCAGAGAAATTGAAAGCGCAAGAGAGAACGACGGCGAAAAATGAGTTTTATATTAGGGTTCGACGCAGAATTTGAAAGATCGTTGAACTCAGTTCGACGATCGAGGCTTCTAAAGGAATCTGAAGAGACTCCAACATCGTCGATCTCCGTTCGACGATCTGGAAAGGCGTCGAGCTCCGTTCGACGATCGTTCAGGGAACAAAATCGTCGAGCGCCGTTCGACGATCGTTGACCGAAGGAGATAGTTCATACTATCTGAGGGGCGCTGAACTCAGTTCGACGATTCTGGAAATCGTCGAACTCCGTTCGACGATCTTTGGGGAAATCGTCGAGCGCAGTTCAGAGATCAGAAAATTCTAGACACTAAGAAAAATCAGAATTTTGCCTAGTCTTGGTCAATTTTTAGCTTTCAAAATCTTGGGTGTTATTTAAGACTTCCTCCATCTAACATTCCTAACTGATTTAGGAAGAAGGTGTGTTTCTTTTCATCCAAAGGCTTGGTGAAAATATCTCCCCTTTGTAAATCAGTTGGGATATATTGCAGTTCAATTTTGTTCTTTTCAACATTGTCCCTTAAGAAATGATGCCTAATCTCTATGTGTTTTGTCCTACTATGGAGGACTGGATTTTGAGCTATGGAAATAGCACTTGTATTGTCACAAAAGATTTTAGACTTCTCTAAGTTGTAACCATAGTCTAGGAGTTGGTTTTGAATCCACAGTATTTGTGAACAACAACTGCCTGCAGCCATATATTCAGCTTCAGCAGTTGAAGTTGACACAGATGTTTGTTTCTTGCAAAACCAAGAGACAAGTCTATCACCAAGGAACTGACAAGTTCCACTGGTGCTTTTCCTGTCAATTCTGCATCCAGCATAATCAGCATCAGAGAATCCAGTTAACTCAAATGCTGAATCTTTTGGATACCAGAGACCTAGATTTGGACAACTTTTAACATACCTGAGAATCCTCTTTACTAATGTTAGGTGTGACTCTCTAGGGCTAACTTGGAACCTAGCACATATACATGTAGCAAACATTATATCTGGTCTACTAGCTGTAAGATACAGTAAAGAGCCAATCATTGCTCTATATGTTGTCTGATCAACAGGTTTCCCATGTTCATCAGCATCCAATACAGCATTGGTAGGCATGGGTGTTTTCATACAAGATGCCTCAGACATACCAAATTTCTTAACCAACTCATTAGCATATTTGGTTTGAGAAATAAAGATGCCTTCAGCATGTTGTTTGACTTGCAATCCTAGGAAGAAGGATAGCTCACCCATGCTACTCATCTCAAATTTAGAATGCATTAGGTTAGAAAACCTTCTGCACAAGTTTTGAGTCAGTAGAACCAAAAATGATATCGTCTACATAAATTTGTACTAGTAGGGTATGGGACTTATGGGTTCTAATAAAAAGATTTTGGTCTACTCTACCCCTTATAAAACCATTTTCCAAGAGAAAGCATGCTAGGGTCTCATACCATGCTCTAGGAGCTTGCTTGAGACCATATAATGCTTTGTTTAGTCTAAAAACATAATCAGGATAAGTTGGAGAGATAAAACCTGGAGGTTGTCTGACATAGACTTCCTCTTTGATGTCTCCATTTAAGAAAGCACTCTTGACATCCATCTGATAAACCTTGAAGCCTTTGTGAGCTGCATAAGCTAGAAATATTCTGATGGCTTCCAATCTTGCAACAGGTGCAAAGGTCTGGTCGTAGTCAATTCCTTCTTCTTGAGAATATCCCTGGGCAACTAGCCTTGCCTTGTTCCTTATTATTACTCCTTGATCATCCAGTTTATTTCTGAATACCCATTTTGTTCCAACAATGGAATGATCCTTTGGCTTTGGCACTAGTTCCCATACTTTGTTCCTCTCAAATTGATGCAACTCCTCTTGCATTGCAATGATCCAGTGTGGATCTTGCTCTGCATCTTGAATGGACTGAGGTTCAATTTGAGAAAGGAAGCAGGTGTGCAACAGGTTTTGGTTGACCTGATTTCTGGTTTGCACACCAGCTGAGAGTTCTCCAATTATTTGGGTAATTGGATGGTCTCTTGATGTTACTAAATCAAAAGGGGGTGTTGATTGTTCACCAACATGTGTTGTTGTTTCCTCTTGTGGTACAACAACTGGCTCTTCAAGTGGTGGTTCAATGTGTTGAGCATTGCTTTCATCTTCACTGCTTTCTTCTTCTTGAGCAACCTGTAGCTTGTTCATATCTTTAACTAGAGAGTGTTCCTGCAAAGGTTCTATGGTAGAAGAAATCTTCTCCTTGAAAGACATGTTAGTTTCATCAAAAGAAACATGAACAGATTCCTCAATTTTCAATGATGATTTATTGTATACCCTATAGGCCTTGCTGATCATGGAGTATCCCAGAAACACTCCTTCATCAGCTTTGGCTTGAAATTTTGCTAAGTATTTCTTGTCATTATTGTGAATATAGCAAATGCAACCAAAAATTCTGAAATAGTCAACTTTAGGTTTCTTCCCTTTGAGTAATTCATAGGGAGTCTTTCCCTTCAGTCTATGTATCAGACTTCTGTTCAGCACATAGTTGGAGGTGTTCACTGCCTCTGCCCAAAAGGATAGAGGTAGATGAGCATCTGACAACAATGTAGTGGCAGATTCAATAAGGGTTCTATTTTTCCTTTCAGCTACCCCATTTTGTTGAGGAGTTCTAGGAGCTGAGAAAGTATGCCTGATCCCTTCACTCTGACAGAACTCTTGCATAAGAAGAGAATCAAACTCTGTCCCATGATCACTTCTGATCAGGGCAATGTGAGTATTGAACTCAATCTGTATACATTTGAGAAACTCTGTCAGACACTTAAAGTTATCAGACTTCTTCCTTAGAAAGAACACCCAAGTGAATCTAGAAAAGTCATCTACAATTACTAAAGTGTAGGATTTCCCTCCTAGGCTTTGTACTGTGATGGGTCCAAATAGATCCATGTGTAACAGATACAATATCCTAGGTGAATCACTCTTATTAAGTGACTTAAAACTGTTTTTAGTTTGCTTGCCTAATTGACAAGCCTTGCAGAGTCCTTCCTTCTTGTAGGGGCCAGAAGGTAGTCCTCTAACAAGGTTGTCCTTGGATAGCCTAGCAATAGTTCTAAGGTTTAGGTGTCCTAGTCTCTTATGCCATAAAACATTTGGTCTACATACTGAATTGAATAAACAGATATCTATAGTAGTTGAAAGAAAATCTACTAGGTAGATGTTACCTTTCCTTTTACCTGTCAACACAGTTGTGTTGTCCTCTGACTTGATTTTGCATAAGGTTTTGCTGAAGGTCACCTGGTACCCTTCATCACATAGCTGACTGATGCTGATTAGGTTGTGCTTCAGTCCTTCCACATATGCTACCTTCTTGAAGGTTACTGAACCAATCTGGACTGCACCATATCCTTTAGTTTGTCCAAAGTTGGAATCACCAAAGATAACTTTGGGTCCAAGCTTGGCTCTAAAGGAATTGAGGTTGTCCTTGTTCCCTGTCATGTGCTTAGAGCACCCACTATCCAAATACCATTGCTGGTTAGATGTTGGATAGGTCTTCACCTGCACATAAAACAATTCACTTGTTTTTGACCCATTTTACCTTGGGCCTAGGTTGATAACCTTTAAATTCAGAAATGAAAGACATCCCTGGCTGACTCTTATATCCTTCAGGATGATATCTCCTTGGAGGTATAATCCATTCAGTATAAGGGTTGAAGGTTTGGGATGAAGAACCCTTAGGATTCAATTTTGACTTGCCTTTGAAAAAGTTTCCAGAGCTCTGACCTCTGTTCGACGATCTTGGAGCTGCGTTCGACGATCGTGGGTCAGATCGTCGAGCTCCGTTCGACGGTCGACTATGGGTGAGGTCAGGTATTTGGGATCGTCGACCAGTGTTCGACGATCGCGGCTGAGATCGTCGATCTGCGTTCGACGATTTGTCCTGAGATCGTCGAGCTGCGTTCGGCGATCGTCGATCTCCGTTCGATGATTTCTGCTGGGACTTAGTTTTCTGAGGCAGATCAGAATTTTTCCTGGCAACCTCTACAACTCCCTTTCCCTTGTCAGAAATGAACTTGATGGGAGTTGTCAGAACAATAGGTTGGCTGGATGAGGCACCCAAGCCCAGTGTACTGTTGAATCTTGAGTTCACTGTGCTTGTGATGTCCATCAGCTTGATGCTTCTCCCATTAAGGGATTCTTCAAGCTTCTTGGCCTCAGAGAGCTCACTTTTCAGTGTAGCTATCTGTTCCCTATAGTTCTCCAACTCCTGAGAGAGTTTGAGGTTTTCTGACTTTAAAACATTTTGTTCAGATAATTGATTTCTGAGAGAGATGATCTCTTTCTCAGACTTTAGCAGGTCTAAACATAGTGCTTTAAATTCAGATTTAAAATCTTCTGAAGTAAAATCAAAAGAGCTGATTACCTGATCTTCTTCAGGTTGAGTCTCTGAGTCTGACTCTGACTCCTCTTCCTCTGAGTTGTGTTGTGAGGCATTGATTGCCATCATGCAGAACTCCTTTTCCTCTGCATCATCCTCATCATCACTGGAGCTGGAAGAGGCTTCTGACTCCTCTTCAGTCTCACTCCAGGATTCAGCAACAAATCCTTTCCTTGTATGCTTATTTTTGCTGGAAGAAGGTTTGCTATTGCCACTCCTTTTGGAGTCTTTCTCCTTTCTTCTCTCTTTTCTTTCCCTTCTGTCCTTGTTCTTGTTCTCTGGACAGTCAGGAACTATATGCCCTGGTTTCCTGCAACCAAAGCAAATAATGTCTTTGTTATTGCCAATGGACTTGTCATACCTTGGCTTATACTGCTCCTTGTATGATCTTCTTCTGAAGTCCTTTCTGGCCATCTTATAGAATCTTTTGGCCAACAAGCTGAGAAGTTCATCATTGCCTGTTCCTTTTTCTTCAGGCAGATCCTCAGTTGCCTTGAATGCTATGGTCTTCTCCTTTCTTGTGGCTGGTGAGGCAGCCTTCTGTTCTTCCTCTCTGTTCTTGATGAGTAGCTCATAAGATTTGAGCTTACCCAACAAGGCTTCAGTGGTGATCTCATTCAGACTTCTGGCATCTTTAATTGGCCAGATTCTTGAATCCCAAGTGCTGGGAAAGCACATTAGGATCTTGTCATTAAGTTCTGTCAGTGAGATCTCTTTGTCTAATGTCCTCAGTTCACTGACAATTAGACTCAGTCTGTTGTACATGTCTCCCACTGACTCAGTCTCTCCCTTCTTGAAGTTCTCATATTGGGAGATGAGATGGGATCTTCTGTCCTTTCTCTCATCAGCTGAGCCTGAAACTATTTCTGAGAGCTTGTCCCAAATCTCCTTGGCTGAATTACATTCAGCTACCTTTTGAAAAATGTCATCTGACATTGTCTGGGCTAGAATGTTCATAGCCTTGGCATCAGCTACTTTCCACTTTTTGATGTCAGCATCTGTTCCTGATGGAGGTGGAACAGCATTTGTACTTGTACTTTCTGGGGGTCTTGGACACACTGTCAAAACAGAATTAAAAATATCTTCGTCAATAGAATTCATGTAGAGTCTAATCCTTGCTTTCCAAAGTGCAAACTTTGACAGATTGCACACTGGAGGTCTGGTGCTTGCATAATCTTTGTTTTGGGCCATGAGTTGTGCAAACAAAATCTAATAATAAAATACAAAAGAAAAACAGATCTGGTTTGGGATCTTTGGGTTCAGGTGTTAGCCTGTACAACCAAACAGGTATGGTATGTTTAACCAACCTGCCTCTGATACCAATTGAAAGGGAAACTAGATCTGATATACTCTAGAGGGGGGTGAATAGAGTATATGGTGCTTTTAAAACACAAAGAAAAACTTTTGCAAAGCTTTACAACAATTGTTGTAATGAGTGTGAGCAGGGAAGCAGAAATAAAACTAATCACAAAACTAAGCTATGCAGAGACTAAGCACAAGAGAATCTAGGCCAAAAACAAAAAGAAAACAAGCAGAACCAGATGACACAAGGAAATATAGTGGTTCCCCAAACTTGGGTACATCCACTCTTCTACCACCCTAGGTAGGAATCCACTGCAGGATGAGTTGATCAGGTGTCCTGGGCACCAATGAGCTTTTGATAAGGTGCTCAAAAACCAAATCAGATTTTTTGATCAGGTGTCTTGCCACCAATGAGCTTTTGACAAGGTGCTCAAAAACCAGATTCAAACTTTTGAAGGGAGTTTGAAAAACCCTTATAGAGTGGGGGTGAGAGAGTGATGGCAGTCTTCTCTTTCTCAATCAACTGAGAAGACTAAGTGGATTGATGTCAAAGCTCCCCCTGAGTCCTTGATCTTCAGGAAGATGAGCTTTGCTGAGGGTGATAGGCCTTCAAAGTTAGATCTCCAGCAAAAGATGATTTCAGCAAGCTGAAATGTTGAGAGTCTGGAGTCTTGAAATGATGTTGGCCTTGAACACTTTTAGAGCTGAAGAGATCTGAAGATTTTTGAAAGCTTGATCTCTTTGATGAGTGTTCTACAGAATTCTTCTTGACAGAAAATTTTGAAAGAGTCTCTGTATTCTGAGTTGTGTATTCTCTTCTTGTCAATCTCTGTATTTCACCTTCTTTCATTCAAAAACATTCCATCTTTTATTCTCTGTGCCAGAATAGAATATCACTCTGTCAAAGATAGCCATTGGTCTGCATTGATTACAGCCTTAATTGCATAATTTCTTCTGAAGGAAAGTCCACTGAATTATTCCTTGAAAAATCCCTTGAAACTTGGTCCAGAAGTAAATGAAAACGGCTAGGAGATCTTCTGAATTAAATGCAGAATAACTTCTAACTGATTTGAATTTGAATTCTGGAAGATAACTGAAAACGTCGAACTGAGCTCTGCTATCGTCGAGCTGAGCTCAGCGAACTGGAAAATTCAAGCAGCAAAACAATCGTCGATCTGAGCTCAAAGATCGTCGAACTGAGCTCAGAGATAAAGATCCAGTGCAGAGTCAAAATCGTCGACCTGAGCTCACCGATCGTCGAATGGAGTTCGACGATATTGTGAAGTTGAGCTCAGCGATCGTCGAGTGGAGCTCGACGATATTATGAGGTTGAGCTCAGCGATCGTCGAATGGAGCTCGACGATCTACAGAAGTTGAGCTAGACGATCGTCGACCGGAGTTCGACGAATCGTCGTGCTGAGCTCGACGATTAGACTTGGTCTACAGAAAAACTTGGTCTTCAGGGCAGCTTCCAAACCTAGACTACTAACCCTTAGACTCAATTCTAATTGACCTATTAAGCTATACAGAAGGTCAAACACAGATTCCTAGAGACATAGTGATCCTGACCCAAATTAGTAATAGGGTGTTCCAACAGAGCCTTTAAGCTCATCCACTATACCTTGAATGACACTCACGGTGTGAGTGGCTAGCTCATCTCGTAATGGAAGATCCGGAGGCACTGCTTGGCCTTGCACTTCACCAGATGCATTTGTAGAGCTGGACAGGAGCACAGCCTCTAAGGGTGGAATACTGGCAGCATATGTAGATTTCTCGGACTCCCCCTCCACTCGTGCACCAATGTTTTCAGGAACGATTTCAGTTGCGTGCTTGTCAGATGGAGGTTCAATGAGATCCGGAGCCTCCAATGCTTCATGTCCCTCATTCCCGTCTTCCTCTCCGTCATCATCCATGAAATCATCTTCATCAGCATCCTCTTCCAACTCTTTGTCAGCAGTCTCCTGTACAGTAGCTTCGACTCCTTGATCGTTCCGGTTCAGGGCCTCCTCATGCTCCAGCACAGTTTCACTTTCTTCTTGTATTTCGGCCATAGCATCCCTGGCCACCTAGGAGATGTCAGATACTATATCAGCATGAGTGGGTAGAGTCTCCCCCTCAATTCCTGCAGTCAAAGAGTCAGGAATTTCACTGGGGATTGCTGCTGGAGATACTTCCTGTTGTTCTTCCATGGCAGCCAGCCCAATTCGCCTCTCCCATCTGTCAAACACACTTGAGTCCATTTTCTTTAAGTAGTGTAGAGGAACACCTTTGCTCATGTCATACTTGTCTCCATTCAGCTGAATGAGATACAGACTTATGATTCGGCCAAAGCTCGGAGATCGCAGGGTATCCTTTATCTTCTCAAACAGCAACTCCCCCCAGTTGAACCTTTTTCTGCAGACAATAGCCACCAGGATCTTGAACATGTCTACAGAGATATGATCATGAGAGCCTGGCTTACAAATGAGTACTTTTCCGATTATGTCTGACAGAAGCTTCCCTTCTTCATTCATATCCTTGCGCTTTATTGACCGAGTTCCTCGTGGGAGACCACAGAATAAGAGAGTCCTGCTTTTGTCTTCTTCCTGAAGATAGTCCTCGTGCTCCGAGCTAGAGAGCTGCAGGAAGCGGGTCAGCTTGCTGGCAGACATCTTGACCTTTGCCCCAGCCACCTTGCTTTTGATTAGAGAGTCGCCATTCCAGAGTCTTGCGGTAGCGAAGAACTCCAGCACCTCTTTGTCCAAGATTTTGCACGGGTGCTCCAGGACGAATGAGAGCCCAGCCTCTTCCAGCATCAGAATGATGTTTCTGAATTCGTCAGAGGCATGAGAGAACGCAGTTCGAACTAGCTCGCAACCAGTGACCAACCCAGCAGTTGTCCTTGGAGCCATTGCAGATCTAGGGAGAGAAGCCCTACTCTACGCTTAATCAAAAATCAAAAAGGAAGCGACACTAGTGATCAAGTCCAAGTAAGGCTGAGGGGGGGTTACCTAAAGGTGTAGACGGTGAGTTAGTGCGATGAAGACGAGGGACACCCGATGAGTGCACGCGGAGAAATTCCTGGAAGCAAGAATCGAAACCGGAAGAGCGTCCAAGAGCAAGGTGAGCGTCCTTCGATGGAGACCGGTTCGGCGAGAGTCTTGCGGGAGTCAGCGAGTTTCCGGCGGAGGAGTCGATTCGGCGAGCTTCCCTTCCGGTGAGTTTCCCCTGCGGAGAGAGTTGGCGAGTTTTCCTGCGGGCTTCGGCGAGTCGGTGGGAATGGGAAGAGTCGGCGGGAGAAATCTTGCGGGATTCCTGCAGAATGTGAAGAGTCGGCGGGAATGGGATTCTTCTTCAGCGTTTCGGCGAGTATTCTGCGGTAAGTTTCCCGTGGAAATGAAAAGTCGGCGGAATTCCTTGCGTTAACGACATGTTTTAACAAGGGTTTAACAAGTTATAACGGAATCCCTTTTCTAAAAATCGGTGGGAATTTGTCTAAGTTGAAATCGAAGGGTTTCTTTAATAGGAATCTTTAGGTTAAGAGGCATGCATCATTTTCGAATTCTTCTGATGTCAAGTCAATTTAGAAATTATAAATATATATATATCTTAAAGCCAATCTATTTGGGTTTGAACGGGGCTTTTCCAAACACTTCTTGACGTCAATTGTGAGTTGTCGAGATTTGCAATGACATACCTTCGTTAAATCTTTATTGATGTATAAAAGGTTTATATGTATCGTGTTAACCTATCCTTGGGTGTGCACTCATACATGTGTATATATGTATATATAAATATATATGTATGTATATGTCAATACAACATGACTCAAGTATAAAAGCTGAACAGACATACCTGGGATTATGTGAGTTATCATTTCGTTTCTCAGGTAAAACATATTAGGAACTCAATGTGAGTATGCTCAAGTAGATATCACATTTGTTATTCCAAACGCTTGTTCCAATTTTAGTCTTGAGCCACCTACTGTCTAGTTCCCATCATATTTAAGGGAACCTAGACTACCCTGCAAGAAGGAATTACTTTACCTTAGAAACCCAAATCATATTGGGTCCTAGGTTCCTGTTAGTATAAGCACTCGACTGCCTTCCTTCAGAGAACCTGTCAGGAAGACTACCTCTGTCCCGTGAACGTGGATAAGCGCTTGCCTTTGGCACAGAGGGGTTATGCCAACAGTCAATGGCAAAGTGTCCCACTTTGCCACAACACCAACACGGGTGAATGTTGTATCGCCGTTTCTGACTTGATCTAATGACTGAGGTAGTCACGGTCCTAGGTCTAAACGGGATAGGGCATGATCTCCTCACAAAATTTCCTCTTCCACCGTGACACGTAGAAGGGTGGAAGGAATGCATGTTGCAAGCGGCATGAGGCCGGGGAGGTGGTGCCTTCCTTTCAGTAATCCCCCTTCCTGAGGCCTCCTGAAAACTTACACCATGACTTCTAACCTCCCTATCCTGTGTCCTCGGGTGGTGAGAAGTCTTCTGTGAGCTGGGACATGCAGATTCGTACCGAGTTGGGCCAGTGGCAGTGAATACAAAGGGCTCAGAATGAGCCTTAGGTATTCTCTCATGGGTGGCCACGACGGCCCTTGCACTACGGGTGTCTCCACATGGGGACAGATCACCCTTGCAGTGACCACGACTATTCCTGTGGTCATACCTGAAGGCATGATGAGTTGCCTTCCTGCTTGGAGTGGGGGGTCGGAATACCGTTTTCCCATTTCTCCACGAATTGATAATCCGGGAGATCCACCCGTTTTCTTGCTTTCTCTTTATAGCATCAACCTTGGAAAAGTTTGATACTATTCTTTTCTCATTCTCTAGACTACTCTCTAGAGCTGAGATCTTAGAGTCCTTGACCTTGTTGGACGCCAATTGGAGAACCAACAAGATCTTCAGTCGAGCAATCTCTTGAGCTTGCTCCTCAGCAAGTAGGTTGCTTTTCTGAAGGGCTCTCTTCAGGGAATCAAAATCTTCTGAAGGAAAGCAGTTCCTGTCTTCAGAAACTTCAAGAGATATGGGGCAGGATGAAGAAGTTACCTGCTCTTCTGTGTTATTGTCAGTAGAGCCAGTGACCATTGTCTCATCCTCATCAGAGCTGCTTTCCTCACTGGCCTCTTCAGTCTCTGACACGGACACTGGAGCTCTGATGTCGTCCGAGAGATCCATGCCTTCATCTTCAGAGGTGAGGACCCCCACATAGGCTTCATTCTCTGGTTGACAACAGATTCCAGCATTCTCTGACCCCCCCATCAACTCTGAGATCATCACCAACATAGATTTAGCCGTCCTACATTTTTCCAATCTAGAGCGAGAAGCTCTAGACCAGATATCCAAGATAATTTGATGAATCCTCTTGTCCAAGTTAAATAGTGACAGTTCCGTCTCTGACATCTCTGCAATGCACTTGGGCACTTCGATATTCTTTCCAGAGCAGGAGGTCTTCATAGGAATAAAAGGACCCTCTTCCAGGATGAAAGATGCTCGAGGATCGATGGCCTCCAAGTGATATGACACCCTCATCCTCCAGACTGGATAATACTCCTTTGTACATGTGGGAAGTCTTAGTGGCGATATCTCATAATCCAGCTCCATGCTTTCGACACCGGTGGCAGGATACTACTCAAGGTGTTAACCTTTTTGATGAGTAACCTCCCTCTGATACCACTTGAAAGTCGACCTAGTGTCAACTATGTTCACATATGGGGGGGGGGGAATATGTGACGAGCAGCGTTTTTGCGGATTTTAAGATTGTACCTGCACAATAAAAATAAACAGCACAGCACACAGAATACACAAGCTATTTATAGTGGTTCCCCGACTTGGGTACATCCACTTTCCCCCTTCGACCTATCTCCCAACAAGGGATGACTCGGTCTCTTCACCAACAGGATTGAAATCCAATCCTTGCACTATCGGAAGGAACCCTTCCACACGTAGGAGTCAACACTCCCACAACACGGGTTGCACCCAACCCTTACAACACGGAACAAACGTTCCTTTACAACAAAATTAAAACTAGAATGTACACGAGATACAAACTATGTTTGGAGACTTAGGTGTCCCTCTTTGTTGACGACGTGTTCTTGAAGTCCACAAAGAGTCCACAACCTTAGATCTCTCTTGGAGAGGATCTCCCCGGAACCGGCGGCGGCAAGATGGGCGGCGACAAGGTTCACGGGATCGGCGGCGACGACGATGTGCGGCTGCTGTACTTTAGAGATCCAAACTTCGTAGCGAAGCTAGCTAGGTCTGCCAACGGTCACACTAGGATCAATCATCTCGATCGATTCAGATGGGGAAGGTATTCCTGATCTACAAATCGAGAGACAATAGATCTCCGGTTAGACTCGTGAGACGCTGAGCTTAGCTAGGCTTCTGTCGCAGGAGGATCTATGCGAAACCACGATCTACCGGCGAACAACTTGGCGCGAGCGGCGGTGGCGGCGGCGGAGCAGAAACGACGATCTAGGTCACGTCGCGTCTCGCGTGTTTCGGTTTTTCTTCACTCTACTTACTGTTCAAAAATACCCATGTATTTATACACTGTAGACACTTACAATATGACCGTTGTGGGTCCCACACGTAGAAACCCGAAAACCGGTTCAAAATAGTCCAGCGGCAGAATCCGGTCCAGCAGCTTCCAGAGAAAACGCCAAGTAAAAATCGGCGAGAATCGCAGGTGATTCTCGACGAATCGGTGAGAATCAGTTAGTGATTCTCGACGATTCGTCGAGAATCACTAGTGATTCTCGCCGAATCACTTAGTGATTCTCAACGAATATTACTTAGTATTCATGATCTGCTCAGCGATGGGTTCGGCGAGAATCATTAGTGATTCTCACCGAATCTTACTTGGCACCGTTTTGAGGTAGCCAGAAAGAGTCGGCGAGAATCACTAATGATTCTCGACGATTCAGCGAGAATCACCAAGTGATTCTCGCCGAATCGGCGAGAATCACTTGGTGATTTTCGTCGAATTGTACTTAGATGAATTTTCGTCTTTCCACCCAAGATATGCTACTTGACCCATCCTTGCTCCTTGTCTTCTCTTGCATAAACACGGCCCTGTACTTGAAAGTAAGTGCACTCCAATAGAGAGAGTGCACGTAGGCCAACACACTGATCTGCTCAACGAGGGATTACGTCGTGTAGACCCGTGTATATTAACCTACTGCACCCTAACATTGGTGTGCACTTAGCGTGGAAGAACTGTAAGCACAACTTAAGAGGTTTCATCAAATACATTGTGAATTCATATTAGCTTGACAGGTGGCTTCCTCAAATCCAGGTAATTGTGTATACAATACCCAACAATCACTGATAGATGAGACTTCCAGTGAGGATCTATCTAGTACTCCTATTCCTAAAATCCCAAGTTCTATTACTGATAGCACAATTTTGAAGAGCATAGAGGCGATGTTGGCCAAGGAGAAAACATATTTTGATTGCCCAATGCAAAGAGTGCTGAAAAAGGTGAAAGAAACTAAAAAAGATCTGAACAGCAGCCTAGCAGAGGTTAAAGTCAGATTTGACAAGCTAGATGTCAAGCTAGACTCCTGGTTACTCAAGGTGAAAAAGGTGTAAATTTTGTCATAAAAGGTTTAAAGAGCAATCCGGAGGTTTTGTGCAATATAGATACCAATGCCAAAACCATGATTGAAGGTCATAATAACTTGATGGCACACTATGACGATAGCATGCAAGCTTATGCAAATGCTTTGGCTAAAGTAATCAGAAAGGGGGAGGAGACCTTGGAAGCTAAGGTGGTAGCAAGGGTAAATGCGCTTGAGGAAGCGATGTTAGCAAACTTTAAAGGAGTAAATTACTACAGTTATGATAACTGTGTGTGGCTTCACAGTCAGTTTACAGGTTCTCAAGTACCTATTATGCCTGTACTAGCATATGATGAGACTCATCCTCCCAGGGATTACTCTCAGTACTAGTTAGACACATCGGATTTTTCCCAGGATGTTGTTGTTTCTGATGATGTGTTTCCAGAGGCTCAGATGACTGAATACTTCCCTCCTTCTGTTTTCAAGCGAAGAAGATATGGCGAAGGCCGGCCGGTAATTAGGTTAGATCCCAACAAAGAGATGGAAGAGGTTTGGATCCCTATATCCAGAGCAATTATCTTAGATACATTCTCCTTAGTCGACCTTGTTGAAAATGGTGAAGTGAAAGTGGGTGATTGGGCGACCTGTCCGCGCGGTCTATGCGGACAGGACTTGTGGTTAGCTAGGTTGGCATATCTGTTGTAGTTGGCTTGTTCCTTGGCGGCCTGGTCGGTCTGCTCGTGTAGTCTGTCCGGACAGAGGTGGCATCTAGCTAGGTCGGCTTATGTTCAGCATGCAGTTTGTTCCCAGAAGGTAACCAGACAGATAGCTTCTGTATCTGTGGAGTCTAGCTTGGTGCAGATTAGACCGGAGCTCGGTAGATCGACATAGTTGATTCCTTGGTCTTGCTCTGGTGGCGCGGCAGGTGGTAGTTGTGGAGTTCGCCGGTTAGAGCGGACTGGACTGGAGCTCGACATAACGGCATGGCAGATGCCTTGATCTTGCTCTGGTGGTGTGGCAGGTGTTAGCCGCAGAGTTCGCCAGTTTGAGCGGACTGGACTGGAGCTCGGAAGACCGGCATAGAAGATACCTTGGTATAGCATTGGTGGTGCGGCTGGTGGAAGTCGCGGGGTTTGCAATTAGAGTAGAAAGGTGATGGAGTTTGCCAGGGTCGGCAGACTGGTGTCTGTGTTTGCCAGTAAGTGCGGACTAGCCCTTATGGCTGGTGGTGTGGACTTGGTTCTGAACCAAGTCCATGTTGGCTCAGTCCGGGGAGACCACGCGATTAAGTGCGGACTGCTTCTCAGTCCGCCAAGCTCGACAACATTTGACTTATGTGTTGGTTGTGAGCTTGGTGCGTGCGGACTGCAGCAGTGTTTGCTTGGTCGTACATACTATATTCCTTGTCCACCGAGTCCGGCAATTGTCAGCTTGTGCCCTAGTTGCGGGCTCGGAGTGCGCCGACTTGAGTTGTGTCCGCAGGGCGTGCGGACTGGAGCTGTGTCCACTGGCATGCAGACAGGTACTGATGCCGCAGGGTCTACTAGTGGTGGCTTGTCCCTGGCTTGGCCTTTGGCGACGAGGCGGATAGGGTTGTTGTCCGGCCTTGATGATGATATTGGCTGTTTGGCTATCTTGCACAAGTCGTGGTAGACTGGATGTGTATCTGAGGCTTTCGGATGCACTTAGTGCTTGTCGTAAGATGGCGCAGTTATCCTATCGGCTAGGGCAGTGACCAAACTCCTCATCGTTCCTATAAAAGGACCTCATGTCACATCAATAGTAAGGACGAATGAACAGTAAATGAACTCGCGGATAGTTGCTGCGGACTAGATTTTTGCATCCGCGTGATTTGAGGAGGTTGACCGGTTTTTGTTGTGTAGGTTATGCAGATAGCGCTGGGAAGCCAGGGATTTGGTTCTGATTTTGGTTAGGGATAGCGCGGACTCTGCGTACAGCAACTAGCGGTTAACAACCGATCATGGGTTGCAGTTAGGTGGTCTCTCTTTTGCAACTAGTTTCCCGGTTCAATAAGTTGTCTGCTTCTGGCAGCTTATTCAGTTCGGCAGCAGCAGATCGTGCGGTCAGGCGGCTAGGCGACCTCACGGTTAGGCGGCCTGCAGATCGGTGAGTAGAGTTTGTATTGGAATAACGGGTAGTCCGCGCAGCCTTGTTACGGTCTAGCGACTAGGCGGACTGAGCGGACTCTATAGTGCATCAGTAGTTCCGGCGGTTACACCTTGAGTCCGCACGGTTTGATATTTGCCTTGTATTTTTTCTACTCCGTTGGATACATCGGCGAATCATGTCTCACTATGTATGTCTCGCAGTGTAAATAAGTTGATTATAGTACAAGATTCTTGCTCTTCTGTTTTGCATCTGGTTTATTTGGGATCGGATAGGTTAAGTGCTCCTGAGCCTGGTTTCACATCTTTCGCTATATCAAATTTTCAACAGGCCTTGGTGGTGAAAAATATCAGCACCACTACGATCAAAAAGAATGGAACAAGTATAAAATGGCTTATACAAAGAGAAGGATACATTTCAGGAAAAATCAGAATGCAGATTCGATGCCTCCAGCCCCTCCAAAGTACTTTCCAATGCTAAGGGTGTATTTTGACAGGCGGAGATTGAAGAGGCAGAGCAAGCAGATCTAACAGTGATATATTGTATATCTTATTTTCGGTGTCGTGGGTTCCTCCCCCCCCCCCAAACTATTGATATATATATATATATATGATTTCTATGTTGACTGTGAATGCACTTTGTAGTTTTAATTTCATTTATCATTTATGATCTTAATGTGTTATTATTTTTAAGTACAATTCACCTTAGCTTATATGGTTCTGACTTCTTCAAATAGGCGGAGATTCTTGGGTATTGTATCCACAATAACCCGAATTTGAAGAAGGGCCCGGTTAAGCTAAGATGAATTGTGACTATATTTGATGTTGCAGATTTACATTGCTAAGTACACACCAATATCAGGTTACAGGTAGTCAGTAAACACGGGACTACACAATGTAATCCTTCATTGTGTAGGCCATGGTGTTGACTCACATGTAATCTCTATTGGGGTGTACTTCTATCCCAAGTACAGGAGAAGGAATAAGGCTTGGAATCAGAAGGACGGGAATTTCCATAAGTAAAATTCGTCGAGTATGGCAAGGAATACACGTCAAATTCGACGAGTATACTAGTTAATACTCGTCGAATTCGTCGTATATACCTTCCAACACTCGCTGAATTCATCATTTGTACTTAGTGCAAATTCTTTGAGAATTGGAAAATCCGCCAAGTATAATTCGTCGAGTATCATCGTGTATACTCGTCGAATTCGTCTAAAGTATCTAGCGATACTCGCCAAATTCGTCGAATATACTAGACGATACACACTGAATTTGTCGAGTCCATTCGACGGTACTTCTTTAGATTTTTCTAAGTCTCATTCGTCAAATATTACTTGTCATGGCATCGCGAGCGTTGAGTCATTCAGCCTATACTCGATGAATTCGTCAAGTATACCAGTTGATACTCGACGAATTCGTGAAGTATGATTCTCCGCATTGGCGTTTAGTGAATGGCTGGCCGGTGCTGATTTGTCTAAGTCTTATTCGTCGTATATCATAGACCATTCGGCGAGTACACTAATGATACTCGGTGATACTCGACGAATTATACTTAGGTCATTTTTCCGAATTTTTCAAAATCTCTGGTTTGGATTTCGGTCGTCCATGCACAGTACATTCTAGGATTCATTTTTGGAAATTTTTTTGAAACTGTTGGAATGGATATCTCTATAAATACCTATGGGATATTTACTTTCCATCTAATCTTGCAATCGTGGTATTACTCTCATTTCAAAACTAGAAGAATTTCCAAAATCTGAAAACCCGTTGGCCCTATGCGATATGCGACATCCCGATCGGCCGACTACAGATTGTTGTGCGAGATCTAATCTTCATTGATCTCTACGTCTGGATTGCTGTCATCTGAAGATTCCTTTGTAACAACTCTCTTGTAATGACCGTATAATATGGGTTCGGCCGGGGCTCCACAACATACAGACGCCACAGCTTTAGTATTATAAGATGATATAACTACCCAAAACTCAAAACTCATAAGCAAAACATAGCGGAAACATCAACCAAGACTAGAAGTTATCCACATCCACAAGAGTCTTGAAATGGCCTTATGGCCTTACAACAAAAGATAGTCCAAATCTCCAACAATACATAATCATCAAAGTGCATAAGCACTCCTAAGCTACCTCGGCATGCAAGCCGGAAGACAACAACATCAAGCATACAAAATCACAAAAGTAAAGCCATAGCATGGATGGTAACACTTCATGAGGCATAGGCCTTTCTGGCCGCTGAGCTAGCTCCTGCTTGCGATCCATGCCCTGTAAAATTTGGTTGTAACGTGGGTCATCAAAGGCTGACCTCAAACTATGTAACAAACACATCTCCTCCCGGCCGCCCCTAACGGACTCCAGGGTACCCCTCCAACCTGCAAGTCAGCACTTCGTATATAATATACAAAAATAAGTATAGCACTAATGAACAGTCTTGGATGTCTCAAACAACATGCATGTTCTCTACTGTTGAGCATATAAAGAAAAGGGGCCTACTATACAAAACTTCGGCTTCACCCAAGGCACCCTAATGCATATGCATCTAACACATCATCACATCATCTGGGTACTCGTCATTTTCCCATTGGCATTAAGTCGCAAACAAAGGGGGCACTGTAATTCCCACAACGACATGCAAGCCGCCACACGGAACTCTTTCCAAGGCCCCACCCACTCATGGTCTTAGACCCAGGCTTGCCTGCAAGCTCTGACTTCTCATGTCAGGATTCCGTATAACACACTGACCAATTCTAAGAATCCTTGCTGGACCCCACCCGCTCATGGCCTCATTGCCTGGGCTTGCCCCATGCTTGGCATTCTCGTCAGTCTCACAGAAGGGGACTAGTCTCGCCGGGACACTCCACATATGACTTGCACATCATGGGATAGCCAGCCGACCATGGAGACAAAGCCACGCCTTAGCACATTACAATCCAAAAACCATTCCCACCTTAATCCCTCATTCGTACTGCAACGTCCCCACGCACTAAGGAAACCATCTACTGCCAATGCGGAGCTAACCTTGTCCACCAAGGAAACCATCTACCATCATTGAGGAAGTAACCTTGTCCGGTTCCGATTACACGTACTCACTCGAGAGAAGGGGGAAAACATCACAAACATCACAAACGACATCTTGCCACAAACGACATCTTGCCACAACGGATCTCTACAAATCCTTAAAGCTCGTATGCAACATCACTGAGTCGGACTAATGGTCGTGACTAAGGCTTCACCCACCTTGCCTAATCCACTAACGGAGCAGATCTCTAATGCAAAATCATGCCGGGGACGGACTCAATCAACCCGGAGGTTCCTCTTGAACATTGGCAACCCAAACCCCTCTCATTTGAGAGTTTGGTGCCCAAAAACTAGAAAGTAAAAGATGTTAAACATGCATCCTAAAACCAAGAGGAGAAGTGTCATTACCTTCCATCCTCTCTTCCTAGCCATGGAAACTTTGCCGGATGAAAACCTTCGCAATGGTCTTGCCTCCATGGATTTGGACTCGGCTCGCGATTTGGAGCATCGAAGCTTCTCCGGCAGCCAGATCTCTCCTTCACCTTCTTCCTTGCTCTCCCTTCTCTCAAGATCTTAGAAAGAGAGTGTTTGAAGAAGAATGAGGGTTTATATACCCTATTCCCGGACTTAATTCAGCAAGGGCCACCCTGTACCATCAGATCCCAAAAGAAGGAAATGAACGGCCACGATCCGAACTGAAAATCAAAACACCTTGGCCGAACACGACTTCTGACACACTCGTGTGCAATGCTATGTTCCCCAATCAATGCTGAAACATTTGCACCCAAAGCAGGACACGGGCTCTGAACATGCCCGTTTCAGAGCAGACACGCCTGTGGCATGCAGTACACGCCCGTGTGCCTGGGCGTGTTCCTCCATCGACACAGGTCCAAACACAACCTGAGAAGGACATGGCCTGGGACACGCCCGTGTCTCAGACCGTGTTCAAAGTCTCGACGATCGTCGACTACGTAGAAAAAATTTGTCGAACATGCTCAACATGGCCTTGGATATGCCCGTGTCCCAGGCCGTGTTCACTGTCTCGACACATCGTCGAGCGTAGTTTGTCGACCACCCGGGCTCTTGACGAACCCGGCATGACACGGCCATGTATACGCCCGTGTCCTAGGCCGTGATCCTTGTCTCGACACATCATCGAGTGAAAATCGTCGACTTCCCGGGCTCTCGACGAACCCGGTACGACACGGCCACGGACACGCCCATGTCCTATGCCGTGTGACTCTTACCAAGATCCAAACTTGGTTCTCGACGCTGCTCGTCCTTCTTTCAAATTTTGGGGCGTTACACATATTCCTCTAGATCTAGACGATTGAATGTTCAAGATTCAAGGCCTTCAATATTTCTCTCTTCCAAGTTCTCCAAATTTTAAGATCTACTTTTTCGAAGAACGTCGGAGTGAAGACTTGTAATCTTTTCTATTTTGTAATTTTCCTTTACATTAGTAGGAGAGTTTTCTTCGAGTTGTAGATCTGGTTTGTGAATCGAGTCATAGATCTGTTTATGGATCAAGTTGTAGGAGAGGTTATTCTCCGAGTGGTAGGAGGTTTTTCTCCAAGTGGTAGGAGGTTTTTCTCCAAGTTGTAGGAGTTGCGGTTCCGAGGTGTAAGATTTGAAGAAATTTGAGTTTGGTGAAGTAGCCGAATCTAGCCCTTCGTGGTAGATAGACGAGGCGGGAAAGTGGATTTACCTAACTCGGGGAACCACTATAAATCTCAGTGTTTGTATGTTTAATTTTTAAGTAATTTTTATTCTGCGAAAAGACACAGACATCACATATTCACTGCCCTCTAAATGATTTAGGTAGACGCTAGATACTTTCACTGTACCCTCTTCATGTCCTTCTCTAACAAACGAGTTGTATTAACCAACATTTGAAAACCTTGATTCATTGGATCCGCGAGGAGTAACCTCAGCTCATCCTGCAGTCCCTCATAGAACCTATTGGTCTTATGCTTTTTTTAGCAAAAGTATACACTGAATAACGTCCCAACCTAGTAAACTCATGCAAGTAGTTATCCACACTACTCTCACCCTGAGTCAAATGCTGAACTCATTTTACATGTCAATCCGTGATTGATTATTTTTTTTCACATCAAGTCCGAAAACTTAATGCGGTTAAAACTCCAAAAAGATTTACGAAGCGCGGTGCCCCGGGCGGTTTTATTTAGAAAGAGGATTTGGTTTTTATTTAGAAAACAGGGCGCGCGTATTTATTTATTTGGATATAAAAAGATGTGATCGAGTTTTAACGAAAGGAGGCAAGTGCACCTAGCTTGAGTAGTACAGGATATTCCGGGTGGAATATCGAGGTCGTATTGTTCTCGGGGTCGGTTCGATTATTTCTACTCTTCCCTGGAGGGGACTATTATTTTACTGATATTTACTTGTCGGGTAATTTATATATATAATAAAATGGCAATAAAAAAGAAAGCATAAAAAAGGTGGAGCCGATGAAGAGCTTAGCTCGAGGGCACCGAATAAAATTCGAACTAAAATAGACTTTTAATAAAAAAGTGATCCTAAGTTTCTAAATAATTAGGGCGGAGACTTGGCCGTGGAGGTTCCACTAAAATGAGATCACCTATCTCTAAGACTATCTCTATGAGCTCACCTGAACATTAAGACAATTCGATCGGGCTCTCGTCCGACGAAGGATTCCTCTTAATGCTTGTATTATGCTAAGAACCCCGCTATTGGGTGGGGAACCCAATCCGGTAGAGTTGGCGCGCCTCCTCTCTCGAGGGTTAGTGCGAAACTCCATTTACCAAGGGGTGATCGGTCCATACGTACGGCCTCTCGGCTAGCTAGCGTATGGACTACGGAAATAGGGCCCACACATTGATTAGGTGGTCCTACGTATCGTAAACCCCGGGCAAACCTTAAGTAATTTTAATTAATTAGAAAATAAGGACCTTTAATTATTTAAAGCTATTTTATCTATCCCAATGCTCTTCTATATTGAGGGCTAAGAACGTTAGCCACTCATCGGAATGGGAACGGCAGCGGTTGAAACCAATAAAATTAAAGCAGGAAAATAAAGCAAGAAAATAAAGCAGGAAAATGAAAGCAGTAAATGAAAAGCAGTAATTTGCAAGTCCTACTCAAATGAGTAGGACTGAAATGAAGGCATGAAAATTGCAAGTCCCGGCTCAAATGAGTGGGAGGCAGAAAATATAGCGAGTCCTACTCAAACGAGTAGGAGAAAATAAATGCACCCACGCTCACACTCTACTGAAAAGTAAACACATACACAGACCTGCCATTTAACTCAAATGAGTAGGCAGTAAATAAATGCTAGTACAAATACTACTCAAATTATTACAGACAAATAATGACCTGCCATTTAACTCAAATGAGTAGGCGGTAAATAAAATCCTGCCATTTAACTCCTAGCGAGTAGGAGGAAATAAATGCTAACACTCACGCACTCTACTTGAAAGTAAAACACACACACACAAATCCTACTCAAATGAGTAGGAGAAAATTAAAGCACGCCATTTAACTCTTAACGAGTAGGCAAAAATAAATGCAACACACGCACACACTCTAAAGAATTGAAATAAAGCTATAAAAACTAACTCATACACGCACGCATACATACAAAATTAAGAAAAACTAAGTGACTAAAAAATTAAAATGACTACATTTCTACCGCTAGAATGCGGTAGATATGAATAAAAGTGAAAATAAAAATTAAGGGAACAAAAGTTTTTGCAAATAAATGAAAAGTGCAAGTGCTCAGAAATTTGAAATGAATACATTTCTACCGCTATAATTCGGTAGAAATGAATAAAATGAAGTCAGAAAAATCAAATAGGCAAAAAGTTTTTGAAAATAAAGTAGAAATAAAGGTGTTTGAAAAAGCAAAATAATAATTTATCCATTCTTATAACTCTATAAAAACTCTTAAAAAGTGCAAGAAAAGTTAAAAGAACATAAAGTTTTACAAAACTAAAAATAAAAGACTAAGAAAAAAAATTCAAAACCATTTTTGTAATCGTTTTTACAGGTTCATAAGGATGGATATGAAGAGTGCTAAAAAGCTAAACTATAAAATTTTTGAAAATTATAAAAGCATAATAACTCATACACACACACACCCATTTTAAAAGAACAAAATCAAAGTTAAAACAAAGTAAAAAGAAATAAAATTATATAAGGTTTTGTTGCTTAGATTCATTCCAACATCATGTAAAGAGATGAAAAAAAACACATTTGATTAAGTAAAAACAAGGGTTATAAAAGAACAAAAACAAAAGCAAAAGAGTGGGGGGGAAAATATCCCTTACATAACTTTTGGGATCATCTCGGCAGCATAACCCTATACAAAATGGTTCAAGGAAAAGGGAATAGAAATCCTTACAGAAGCTGGAAATTTATAGAAAAAAATTTCATGGGACACGCCCTCTGACACGGGCGTATCACTGGACGTGTCGACACTATTTAAATGGCGGCCGTCAATTGACTAGAGATTTGACTTGGTGGCTGAAATCGCGGCGGTCACGCCCCTAGTCACAGGCGTGACATTGGGCGTGTCGGGAGGTTGAACTGGGCGTCGTTTGCGTCGAAAGTCGTCGGCGGCAGTTTGTCGGGCCGGGTGGCGGAAGTCACGCCCCAGGTCACGGCGTGACTCTGGGCGTGTCTGGGGTTCTACGATCGTCGAACGGAAAGTCGTCGAGCGGCAAATCGTCGAGCGGAGGATCGTCGAGCTAAATGGAGTTGTCACGCCCCTGGTTACGGGCGTGACGTGTGTTTGACGATCATTGAATGGAAATCGGCGAGCGCGCAAATCGTCGAGGGGGCGTTTTCGTCGAGCTTGCTGAAGTGGTCACGCCCAAGGTAACGGGCGTGACTCTAGGCATGTCGCGGAGTTGTCGACGATCGTCAAGCAGAAATCGTCGAGCGCAATATCATCGAGCGGAAAATCGTTGAGCGTTGGACACGGGTCATGTCGCGGGCGTGTGACCGGGCGTGTAATATGATTTTTCTTCAAAAATGCTTATTCACAGGAAATTGACGTATCATGCCCGGGTCACGGGCGTGACCCATAGTACGCGGGAGTGACATGTATATTTTGGCCAGATTATTTGATTTTTGCTGAAAAACAAAATAAAATAAATTAGCAAAATATTTACAATAAAAGAAACATTTTATTGAACAAAAGTAACTAAAAATAAAGGAAAAACAAAGAACCGACTAAATTTATGTACATAAAAATACGAATATTTACAACTCATCAAATACCCTCATACTTAAGTTTTTGCTATTCCATAGCAAAATTGGAGATGAACTTATAATGAATTAAAGAAATGCTAAGTTTAGCTACCGTTTGAATTAATTGAAATAAAGATCTAAATAAATATCCGGGGTATAAGAGTTAAATCCTAAATTATGCCAAAAATTTAAATAAAGGAAGAGTTTCAGCTAAAAACTTCTCGATAAAATCGAATAGATAGCAAAAAAATTAATTTGTTAGGTAAACAAAAATAGATTGAATTTATGAAAACTTAATCTTGTAAGAATTACAGGAAATAATTTAATGTACAAATTATGCTCTCAAAAAGATTTTAAAATTAAATCTAGATTCTTTTTGAAATTGGCGGAGTAGGATATCGTGGTATATGAAGAAGGCTTTGATTAGAGGCGAGGATATATTTTTTCGCTCAAACCTCCATTTTTTTTGGATTATTAGGAAAATGAAATCTTATTTTCCTAATGTAATATTTTTTTCAACTTCATAAAATTAACCCGATGTATATGTGTAGGAGTAATGAATTTTATCATCTTACTCCATAACGTATAATTCTTTCAAATATTGGATGCCTATGCTTACGGAACGAAATCTTATTCCCATTAACATAGGATCTTTTAAGGATCAAAATCAAGTCAGGTATGACATGAAAAAAAGTGGAATGGGTTTTGTTCAAAAATAAAACTAGGTTTAATAAAAAGTTTTTGAGAGCGACATTTATAAATTAAACGTTACTATATGTCGAAAAAAACTTGGAGTTAACATAATTGAAATCTAAGATCGTTATGTTCTAACAAAAGAAATGTACAACTATTTAGATAAGTAGAAGTAATTCTGAAAACAGTTCTCTATCTAAATAAAAAAGGCACATGAAAATTTTTCAAAAATTAACCTCAGATATCTAAATCTATCGATCTCCAATTAATAAACGTATAGTAAGCAAAGAATTAAAAGAATTCACTTATAAATTATTTCGCAACTAGAGTTTTTGGAGAGCGAAAAAGGTTAAGAATGAGTTATTCGATTTATTTGTTAAATAATTTCAATTTTTTTGATTTTTTGGGATTTTTATCATTTTTTTGTATTTTCGATTTTTTGGGGTTTTTATCATTTTTTGTATTTTTGATTATTATTATTATTAGTTTTTTTTTTGGATTTTGAATTATTCTCTTTTTTCGTTGTTTTTTTGGATTTTCTAAGTTTTTTGTTTTTGTTTTTAGATAGATGCTCATTTTTTGGGATGACCCGCGAACAGACTCTTATTGAGGTGGTTGGTTCGATGAGTCGAACGCCGCGGGCATGCTAAAAAGCGAGCATTGTCAAATAAGTGATGAGTGCGATTATGATAGGCTTTTTACTATCATAATTGTAATCTTGTCTGTTATTCCTACCTCATTTTGTAGTAATTTCGCGAGAAAAGTCAAAGAATTGTTTTATCATGATTAGGAGAGCACAGTTAGGATCTTTGTTACTGCTTATATTGAGTTATCTAATTTATTACGTTCCTTTTATATGCAGGTAGCGCTAACCAGTGGAACTAAAAGTCTTGGAGCAAACAGAGGAGTTCACAGAATCAACATGGCTGATGACAGGATAAAAATTTGGCGCACACGGGTGGAATTGCATAGCAACAGGCTTAACTACACCAACCTGCGTCGAGGCAACCCCAGGGCTTGGAGGCTATACTCGTCATCCTGGTTACGTATTAATCACGGTGAACACTACTTCAACAACTAAACTTATCATTTCAGCAAAAGGAGTAGTTGTAGGCACGTCACCTGGTTCACTACTCTCCGCCAAGCGCTGGGGCTGAGACTTCCGCGCAACGCTTCTAGTCACCTATAATCATGAAACACACAAATAAGAGACTAGACATATTGCAAAACAACAATCACAAGAACACGCAAGTTCCACAAACATATATGTTTTCATTCCTAAGTGGGCATTCATGGTCATGTAGAATATAACAAAAGGTCCGGCTGGGGCCCCATGCCATATTCCACGGACAGTTAGTGGAGTTACGTATTGATCCCAAACCATTAATGCATCCTAACTCAGAGTGTATTCTCGTGGAAGTATTTAAATATATTATGAACCCAAACATAGGAATGTCCACTACAACACTATAGGAATGATAATAAAAATACACAAATAGTCTGGTCTTAAAGCCTTACAAATTATTTACAATAAATTAAAGTGTTTTGCATACGTCAGCACGCAGGCCGACAACACATAAAAGTTGTAAAGAAGCTTCGTTTGGCCTTCGAGTGCCGGCATAGCACAAAGGGCTTCAGCCCACTACTTTCCATTTGGCTCCCCAACACATGCATAGGAATGATCCACAAAGATGTGACAAACAAAGCAATGGTCATCTTTAGCTGACTAAATTATAACGACTCTGCCCCTCACTCGGGGCAGTGGTGCTCCTTCCCTACAGGTAATCAACATGTGTGAATAATGGCAACATAACGCACAACTTAAGCACGATTCACCACAAACATGGGCACAACCGGCCATATGGCCGTGCACTTAGGGCACATTATCGGTGTGCGGAGATTCAAGCCCCACCACTGTACCTAGTAACAGTACATATATGAGCATTTCTAGTCCTTCCGGCCCATAGAATAAGACTCACTTCCTCCTATGCTCTTACAAAGTCAAAAGCACTCTATTACCTTTAGATACAAGCCAGTGACTCACTCCAAGTCAAACTCCATAGGGTGGGTACAGGTTAGCCACTACTCATTGCTCAAACTGTCAAGCTCCCAAGCCATGATGCAGGTCAGCCTCCCCTTGCCCAAACATATAATATATTACTGCATTATGTTTCAAGGATGCCACTCACAACCACCATATATGGGCACCTTAAGCTCGTAGCTCAATGTATTGGCCCCCTAGTATCTAAGAGATAGACCTCACAAATAGATCTCTGGGAGCTACCACCAACAGTAGCACTACAGATGCACAGTAAGGGGACAAAACACGATTTCTTCCCCAATCTTGGGTGTTTTCCTAGAGACCAACTCCAGTACTCTCATTGCAGCAACCAATACACCTCACGACTCTGTAAACTATTCATTTAACTACGGAGTCTTTTTTGACACGAAAATCAAGAAGATAACCACTACCAATTTAGAACAACCTGTCCGGATGGGATTCACACATTATGCATATTCCATACTTCGATTTTGTATTCTACATGCAAGTAACTCACAGTGATATCATCGATCAACCCATTAGAAATCCCTTCGCTCACCGCTAATTAGTGGGGGACTTCATGTAACTATGCCAAAAAGAGCACTTCACATGTCCAAGGAGGAAGATTGTTACGCTTGAAGTTTGTTTCAGTGCCATGAATGAGAAACTAATCAGATGAAAATAGCCGCAACAGACTCACATCTGTTGATATGAACTCGGCTCATGATTCGAAGATTCGAAGCTCGAACAATGGCGGAATCTCCTTCTTCTTCCTCTTAATTGCTCCCCTCTCTACCTCTTAGAAAGAGAAAGCCCTAGGTTTGAATGAGGAATAACTCCCATCCCACAGACTTAAACTAGTAGAAACCACAACCCACCATCAGATCATTGATGAATGACCATGATTCAAAACGGTTTCCTATACAGAGTGTATCATCGTGCAGTAATAATATACCATCGCACGGTAACCCAATAAGTGGCTTTTTCTGCAAGCCCACAGTAACGCCCCGAAAATTGTATTTGAGTCGGTCGCGAAAAAGCGATTTTGGTGCTTGTATAGGGGTACACAGCCTAGGACACGGGCGTGTCCAAGGCCATGTCTGGCTGGTGTTTTTGGTCGTTTTCATCCCGAGAAGGAAACGGCCAGGAACACGGCTAAATGACACGGGCGTGTCATTTGACACGGGCGTGTGCCAACCTGTGTCAGTACACGTGTCCTGTTGGGTCGTGTTTGTTGCCGTGGCGGTTATGCGTGACACGCCCCCGGACACGGGTGTGTCGAGAGACCTGACACGGACGTGCCAGGTTGGACACGGGCGTGTTTGAGCCCGTGTGTCTTTTATGTGTTCAACGATTGTGCCTGGATCAAGGCACATGGCCTGGGACACGGCCGTGTGCAAAGACGTGTTCGGCCCAGGTCTGGGAAATTTTGTGCAGATCTGAGCCGTTTATTTTCTTTAATTAAGATCCAACGGCCCAGATGATTTCCTGCTCTGTTAAGGCCGGGAATAGGGGAGCTAATCCCTCATTTCTCTCCAAGGCTTTCTCTTTCCAAGGTGTTAGAGAGAAGAGGAAGAAGAAGGTGGTTTCCGGCCCCCGGCGGAGCATCGGAGCACCGTTTCGAAATCTGAGAGCGGATCCGTGGAGGAAAGTTCGTTGTGAAGAGTTCTGTCCATGTAGTTTTCCATGGCGCCAAAACGGACTACAAGGGTAACGATTTTCAACTTGAGCATGTGAAGCTCTTTCTTTCTGCATAGGGAATCCCACTCCCGCTAGTGTGTGGTGAGTGCGTGGTGTTCCTTGGGGTTGATGTGAATAGTCCCCCTTGTTTTGCATATAGAGTCCAGAATCGTAAGTACGGGCATAGGCATTGTGTGTGAATCCTACCCGGATGTGTATCGTCTGGATCAGTGATGTTGCATTTGTTATGATTTCCTGGAGAAGACTCTGTGCTTTGGGTTTTTCGGGTTTCTACGCGGTAGATTGCAGCAGGGATCCTTGGAGGTTAACTTCAAGCCGCACCCAAAAAATTGAGCGGAAATGTATTCTGCTAACTTGGCGGTCTGGGAACCGACCTTGATCATAACTGGGTTATGAGATTGTTTGGAAAATTTGGGATCTGAGAGAAGCTTGGCCCACGCGTAGGACTTAAATTGTATATGTGGCGTGAGCAACGGGCAAATTGAATTGGACCTAGGCTATGTGGTTCGGTTCGAGAGACCCAAAGACGGGGACTGGTCGTTGGCATAGTCGGGAGCCTTATACGGTGGTCAGAAAGGATAAATGCTCACATGTTTTTGCCATCCTGGCGGTGGTGGTGAAGACGCTGATTGGTCAGGATTCACCGTTAATGTGCCCTGAGTGCACGGGGTGTTTGGCCGTGCGATCCTACACTTGTGGCGAAATATATAGTTGCACCTTATTGTTTAGCTGGGCTAATGTTATGCAGGGAAAGAGCACCGTCGTCCCGAGTAGGGGGCGGGTCGTTATAATTTGGTCGGCTTTTGGCTGACCGTTGCTTTGTTTGCCACCGTGCGGTGGAATGTGCTTGCAGTTCTGCGGAGCCGAGTACCAAATAGTAGGTTGGAGCCCATGTTGCTGTGCTGGCCCTAGAAGGCCGTAGAATAGCTGTTTTTATTTTATTCATGTGTGGCCGGCCTGCGAGCCGATGTTTGTAAGACATGTTTTATTAAATGAACATTTGTAAGACCATAAGGTCATATACCCTTTTTGGTGTATTTGGGGTTTCATTCCTGTTTTGTGGATGTGGACATTCTTGGATATGGATTTAAGATTTGGGTTCTTTCAACTTTAAAAGCTTCCGCTAGAATGCTCTGTGTAGGACGTGTAGTCTTAATTGGATAGTTTGAATATTCTTATGTAACCCTTCCGACTGTCTGTGGTATATGGCGTCGGGTTCCAGCTGGACCTTCTGTTATATGCCATGTGACGGATGGGGGTGTTACAATTTGGTATCAGACTTCTGGTTACGGTCAGGCTTAAATGAATTCATGGGCAAATTCTTTTAAGGGGGGTGAGCACATGTGTGCGTCATCATTATAACATCAAAAAGAACCCATGAATGTCCACTTAGGAATGAAAAATACACTTGTTTTGTGGAATCTGAGTGTTCAAATGATTGCTTTCAGCAATTTTTTTGTTGTCTAATCGTGTGTCTTTGCTACTATAGGAAGCTAGGAGCGGTGCTGGTCAGTTAGAGCGTCCTCAATCGGCGGAAAGTAGTGCACCAAGAGACATGCCTACTACTCCTCCTTCAGCGGAAACCATCAGGATGGTGGTTGAAGCCGTGTTTGCAATGATAAATGCCCAACCTGCAGGGCAAATGCATCGCACACCTCCTGCGAATGAGTAAGAACCGGTTAGGGCGGCAGAGCCGAGAGTGGTGGAGCGTGTAGCAGTTGATCTGTTAGAGCCGAGGAGAGCTACGGAGAAGCAGCTAAAGCATGTAATGGGCTTTAATCCTCCGAGGTTCGATGGGGTTGGAACGCTAGCTCAAGATGAGGACTGGCTCTCTTCGATAAAGAGGGTCCTGATAGCCACGTTAATCGAGGAGTGGCAGAAGACCACCATAGCGACTTTCCTTTTGGTGGGTGAAGCGAGGCTGTGGTGGGATGAGTTGGAGTTTCATCTATTAGTGGGAAGGCAGCTTGCGGATGTGCCGATAGAGGAATTTTCAAGATTGTTCCTAGCCAGATTTGTACCCTCTGCTCAGAAGCTTGAGATGGAGAACCAATTTCTTGGGTTGACTTAGGGAGCCAGAAGCGTGGACGATTATCTCCATGAGTTCACACGGTTGGGTTGTTATGCTGGTGCTACATTTATGGAAGAAGAGAGGAATACCAACCGATTCTATGAGGGTCTACGTGGAGATCTACAGTTACTACTTGTTGGTCCTAAGGCGCAAGGCTTCCTAGCCTTGGTCAATTCGGCCCGATCGTTGGAAAAGGTTGCGAATAAAGTTCAAGAGAAGAAGGACCCAGGAGAAAAGAAGTCCGAGTTCAAGGTGCCAAATAACAAGTCAAGTTTTCGTATATGGAACAAGAAGCGAAGGACTTCGAACTCAGCCCCTTCGGCTGATGCGTCGGGGGCAACTACAAGTCGAGTCCCAGGAGCTTGCTACAACTGCGGTAAGATGGGGCATTTTGCTCGTGAGTGTTGGAGCGGACGTGCAAAGTCTGAGAGGAAGCATGGAGCGACTTATGAGGAGAAAGGGAAGGCGGTGGAGTCAACCGCGTCCCATCATGCTCCAGCCCAGCCTAGAGTTTACAACCTTGGTCTTCAAGAGGCCATAAAGCAAGCAGACGTGGTGACAGGTATGCGTTAAATTGCAGTAGATTAACTTTCATAGTTGTTACCTCTTTTGTTGTTAGCTTACTTTTGTTGGTGCTAGGCTTTGTGTTGATCTTTGAGTTTCCGGTGAGAGCCCTGTTTGATACTGGAGCATCGCATTCCTTCTTGTCCGAAAAATGCATATCGCGCATCGGAGTTCCGTCCTCGATGGCAGAAAATAAGTTGGTATGTGTTGTTGCCCAATGGGTACTCAATGCGTGCGGATAAGATCTGCGTAGTGAAGATTCGGTTTGGAGACCAGGAGTTCGATTTGCGAGCGTTGATTCTACCATTAGTGGAGTTCGACGTAATCTTCGGTAAGGATTGGCTCTTGGAGCAAAGTGCATGCATCGATTGCAACCGTAAGGAAGTTAAGTTGGGTCTGGACACTGATCGGGAGACAACTTTTGTGGGCATGAAGGGGTCAGGGAATGTTTTGATGTCGGCCCTTCAGGTGATCAACGCAGTTCGGTCTGGGGCAGAACTGTTTGTCACTATAATGCAGACTTCGACACCTAAGCCAAGTCTTGACAATATCCCAGTTGTGTCTGAATATCCCGATGTGTTTCCAGATGATCTCCCAGGATCCCCTCCTCAGCGGGAGATTGATTTTACCATTGAGCTGATACCAGGTGCCAAACCAGTGTCACGCTTCCCCTATCGGATAGCGCCAAGAGAGATGGCAGAGTTGAAGGTGCAACTGCAAGAGTTGCTAGAGCAAGGTTATGTGCATCCAAGTTTGTCGCCTTGGAGCGCACCCGTTCTCTTTGTTAAGAAGAAAGATGGGAGCTTGCGGCTTTGTATCGACTACCGAGAATTGAACAAGCTTACGAAAAGAATAAGTATCCGATTCTGAGGATTAACGATCTGTTTGATCAATTGGTTGGGTCAACAGTATATTTCGAAGTTAGATCTGAACTCTGGTTACTATCAATTGAGGATAAGGGAGAGCGACATCCCAAAGATAGCATTCAGTACGCGTTTTGGGCATTACAAGTTCACGGTCATGCCATTTGGGTTGATGAATGCGCCATCCGTGTTTATGGATCTGATGAATAGGACGTTCAGAGAGTACCTGGATCGTTACGTGATAGTATTTATAGATGATATCCTGGTGTACTAGCAGTGCGAAGAGTATCACTACAAGCATCTACACATGGTGTTGGAGACGCTGAGGAGGAATCAATTGTATGCTAAGTTCTCCAAGTGTGAATTTTGGTTATCCTCGATAGCATTCCTTGGTCACGTTGTCAGTGGAGAAGGGATAGCGGTGGATCTGGCGAAGATAGTGGCAATACGGGAGTGGCCTACTTTGACTACGGTGGCGGAAGTCCGGAGTTTTCTGGGACTTGCTGGCTACTATAGGCGCTTCGTAGAGAACTTTTCACGGATAGCACTTCCACTCACGACGTTGACAAGGAAGGATCAGAAATTTCTGTGGTCTCCAGAGTGTGAGCAGGCTTTTGAAGAGTTGAAGAGGCGGTTGACCACGGACGCCTATTTTATGTTCGCCAAGTGGAACCGAAGGGTTCGAGATCTATAGTGATGCTTCGGGTAATGGTTTGGGCTGAGTTCTGTTACAGCAAGGGAGAGTGATAGCCTATTGTTCATGACAACTGAAGGTTCATGAGAGGAATTATCCGGTCCACGACTTAGAGTTAGCGGTCGTGATATTTGCTCTAAAGGTTTGGATACACTACTTGTACGGTGTGAAGGTCGATATTTACACCGATCATAAGAGCTTGAAGTACCTGTTGGACCAAAAGGATCTGAACATGAGGCAGCGGAGGTGGATGGAGTTCTTAGGGGACTACACCTTCAAGATTCATTATGTGCCTGGGAAGGGAAATGCAGTGGCGGATGCGTTGAGTCGCAGGACTCCGGCGTAGGCCAACTGGTTATCGGTACATGATGAGAGATTGGTCCATGAGTTGGAGGCTTTGGACATATCTTGCATCGACAAGCAGTCTAGTGCCGAGGCGAAACTGTTTTGGACAGAGGTGCAGTGTGACATAGCGGATAGAGTTCGGCGGGCTTTGGTTCAGGATAGCATCATGAAGCAGATCTTGGATGAATCTTTGGATGGGTAAAATTCCCAGTTTGTGGTTGAAGATGGGTTACTAAGGAAGGACGGTCATCTATGCGTTCCTAGTGCGGATAATCTTCGGGAGGAGTTGATGTATGAGGCTCATCATACCAGGTACTCAATCCACCCGGGAAGCACGAATATGTATAGAGACATGAAGAAATTATTCTGGTGGCCGGGTTTGAAGAAATATGTAGCACTTTATGTGGCCAAGTGCCGTACTTGTGCATTGGTGAAGGCGGAATGCCAAAAGCCCAGAGGTTTCTTGAAATCCCTACCTATCCCATAATGGAAATTCGATGACATATCTATGGATTTTGTGCATGGTTTGCCGAAGTCACAGAAGGGAAATGACGCCATTTGGGTGGTCGTAGATAGGTTGACAAAGGTGTCGCACTTTATTCCGAACAAGAAGGAAGACCGGTGGAAAAGTTAGTCAAACTCTACGTGGAGAATATTGTACGATTACATGGTGTGCCCCGCAGTATTATTAATGACTGGAGGTTGATGCATAGTCTGTTGGGTACTAAGCTAAAGTTCAGTACAGCCTTTCACCCGTAGACGGATGGCCAAACTGAGAGGGTCAACCGGACGATGGAAGACATGCTTCGCATGTGTGTCTTAGATTTTGGAAAGCAGTTGGAGGATCACCTGTATATGGTGGAGTTTGCGTATAACAATAGCCTTCAGGAGAGCATTGGTATGGCGCCTTTCGAGGCCTTATACGGGAGGAAGTGTCGTACGCCATTGTCTTGGTTGGAAGCAGGCGAATCGAAGTTGTATAAACGTCAAGCGGTGGAAGATGCCACTTCAATGATACGAACAATTCAGGAAAGATTGAAGATCGCTCAGGATAGGCAGGCAAAGTATTACAACGCCAAGCATAGGAATGTGGAGTTTGGTGTTGGCGACATGGTGTATCTAAAAATCAAGCCGTTCAAGGGTGTATCACGGGTTCGACGCTTGAAGAAGCTGAGTCCAAGATACCTTGGACCATTTGAAATCCTGGAGCGTCTTGGCGAGGCGGCGTATAGATTGAAGCTATCGGCGGAATTGAGTGGGCTGCATGACGTGTTCCACGTATTAGTGTTGCGTAAGGCGGTGCAAGAGCCTTCACAGATCATTGCGGACAATCAAGTACTGGTTGATTATGAATTAACAACAAGGGTCAAGCCAGTACGTATTGAAGATGTTGCAGTCAAGCGAATCTGCAACAAGGAGGTCCGAATGGTTAAAGTCTGATGGCATAATTGGGGACATGAGGAGCTTTCTTGGGAGCGAGAGAAAGCTATGTTGGAGGAATACCCCGAGTTATTCCACTCAGGTATTATTTACATTTGTGTACCTTTACTTAATTTCGGTACGAAATTCCTTAAGTGGAAGAGATTTTTAACGCCCCGAAAATTTTATTTGAGTCGGTCGCGAAAAAGGGATTTTTGGTGCCTGTATAGGGGTACACGGCCTAGGACACAAGCGTGTCCAAGGCCGTGTCTGGCTGGTGTTTTTGGTCGTTTTCATCCCGAGAAGGACACGACCAGGAACACGGCTAAATGACACGGGCGTGTCATTTTACATGGGCATGTGCCTACCCGTGTCAGTACTCGTGTCCCGTTGGGTCGTGTCCGTTGTCGTGGCGGTTATGCGTGATACGCCCCCGTACACGGACGTGTCGAGAGACCCGACACGGGCGTGTCAGGTTGGACACGGGCGTGTCTGAGCCCGTGTGCCTTTTCTGTGTTCTACGATTGTGCCTGGATCGAGGCACGCGGCCTGGGACACGGCCGTGTGCCAAGCTGTGTTCGGCCCAGGTCTGGGAAATTTTGTGTAGATCTGAGCCGTTCGTTTTCTTTAATTAAGATCCAACGGCCCAGATGATTTCCTGCTCTGTTAAGGCCAAGGAATGGGGGAGTTAATCCCTCATTTCTCTCCAAGGCTTTCTCTTTCCAAGGTGTTAGAGAGAAGAGGAAGAAGAAGGAGGTTTCCGGCCGCCGGCGGAGCATCGAAGCACCGTTTCGAAATCTGAGAGCGGATCCGTGGAGGAAAGTTCGTTTCGAAGAGTTCTGTCCGTGTAGTTTTTCCATGGCGCCAAAACAGACTACAAGGGTAACGATTCTCAACTTGAGCATGTGAAGTTCTTTCTTTCTGTATAGGGAATCCGGCTCCCGCGAGTGTGCGGTGAGTGCGTGGTGTTCCTTGGGGTTGATGTGAATAGTCCCCCTTGTGTTACATATAGAGTTCGGAATCGTAAGTACGAGCATAGGCATTGTGTGGGAAGCCTACTCGGATGTGTATCGTCTGGATCGGTGATGTTGCATTTGTTATGATTTACCGAAGAAGACTCCGTGCTTTGAGTTTTTCGGGTTTCTACGCAGAAGATTGCAGCAGGGATCCTTGGAGGTTAGCTTCAAGGTGCACCCGAAAATTGAGCGGAAACGTGTTCTGCTAACTTGGCGGTCTAGGAACCGGCCTTGATCATAACTGGGTTATGAGATTGTTTGGAAATTTTGGGATCCGAGAGAAGCTTGGCCCGCGCATAGGACTTAAATTGTATATGTGGCGTGAGCAACGGGCAAGTGGAATTGGACCTAGGCTATGTGGTTCGGTGCGAGAGACCCGAAGACGGGGACTGGACGTTGGCATAGTCGGGAGCCTTAGACGGTGGTCAGAAAGGCTAAATGCTCACTTGTTGTTGCCATCCTCGGGGTGGTGGTGAAGATGCTGATTTGTCATGATTCACCGTTAATGTGCCCTGAGTGCATGGGGTGTTTGGCCGTGCGAGCCTACACCTGTGGAGAAATATATAGTTGCACCTTATTGTTTAGCTAGGCTAATGTTATGGAGGGAAATAGCACCGTCGTCCCGAGTAGGTGGCGGGGTTGTTATAATTTGGTCGGCTTTTGGCTGACCGTTGCTTTGTTTGCCACCGTGCGGTGGAATGTGCTTGCAGGTGTTGCGGAGCCGAGTACCAAATAGCGGGCTGGAGCCCATGTTGCTATGCTGGCCCTAGCAGGCCGTAGAATTGTTGTTTTTATTTTATTCATGTGTGGCCAGCCTGCGAGCCGATGTATGTAAGACATGCTTTATTAAATGAACATTTGTAAGTCCATAAGGTCATGTACCCTTTTTGGTGTATTTGGGGTTTCATTCCTGTTTCGTGGATGTGGACATTCTTGGATATGGATTTAAGATTTGAGTTCTTTTAACTTTAAAAGCTTCCGCTAGAATGCTCTGTGTAGGACGTGTAGTCTTAATTGGATAGTTTGAATATTCTTATGTAACCCTTCCGACTGTCTATGGTATATGGCGTCGGTTTCCATCTGGACCTTCTGTTATATGTCATGTGACGGATGGGGGTGTTACACCCATGACTTAAACTCTCTTATCATCCACTTATACGTGGCCACGCTGTAACTATCATGCTACCACATCGCGGTACCACACTACCACCGAGCGGTAGGTGAGTCGCCATATCATTATGATGCCTACGACGAAAGATCACGACCACCACGTGGTATTTCTACCACCTGGCGGTAGCTCATCGAGAGACATGCCACTTAAATTAACTACGCTATCGTCGGTGCTAACACTACTGCCGGGCGGTAGCTTATATAGAACTCTCTCTTTAGAGAATTTTTGGGGCATTATAATGTTATCCAACATCATTGCGTTCTGACATGTACTTATAGTTAGTTTTTTTAGCTACTCCCTCATTTTCACATGCCATTTTTGGAACTTCATCTTCATTTGGTGTTCCTGAAATCTCTTCAATATTTGCATTACTAGTTCGAACACAATATGATTCTTGCATCCTGTTAATCCTTCCATCCCTGATTCGATTTTCTCCCCTTCTTTAAATCTTTAAATAATGATTTAAAGACATCGACAGGGATTAAACTTTGATCAACTTGTTGATCAAGAAGTTTCACAAAGCTGGAAAACACATTTATCTAATTTTGGAGTCTTAGAAGTCTAACAATGCATTCGTCTCTAAAAATCAAGAATTCCTTTATAAATCTAGACACCAGTGATGTTAGGGCTTGAACAAGAATCTCCAATAGTTTTTTCCCAGTCATCATTGAAAATGTTTAATTATAAGTATTATTCAGATACCTGGAAAATCACAAGACAACAGGGGAGCAAGTCAACGAGAAAATAAAGCAGGGAAGATGAAGAGTTCGGAGTGAAATACAAAGTCTTATAGAAGTAGACGACATGTCGATAAATTAGGGCATAAATAGTTTAGTTCCTAACTATAGTTGACATTACATTGAATACTATTCAAAGTTTTAGGACTTTTAACAGTATTTGACGCAACCATTGATATATATATATATATATATATATATATATATATATATATATATATATATATATATATATATATATATATATATATATATATATATATATATATATTGATGTTGCATCGATATGATTTAGAACTCTTCATATTCTTAGCTCTTAGACGTTACGTTGAATAGAAATTGATGTTTCGTCGATTTGTACTCGACGTTCTGTCGAATATAGACTTGTATTTTAAGTCTTTTGCTGGTTTTTCCAAACAATACTTCCAATAAAAATTATGTAATTGTGTAGTGATATATTTATTTATTGAGCTTTATCAAACATGCCCAAGGCATTGATAAAGTGATTGTACTTTAATTCATCAAGAGGCTTTTTAAAAATATTAGCCCTCTGATTTTCAGAAGTCCCATATTCTGGGATAATCTTTCTTATTTCAATATTATCTCTGAGAAAGTGGTGCCTAATTTCTATGTGTTTTGCCCTGCTGTACAAGACAAGATTTGATGCAATTGAGATAACACTTGAACTATCTAAAAATATCGTGGAGTTAGAAAAATTTAAATTGTAATCAAGTAATTGATTCTGTATCCACAAAATTTGTGAACAAAGACTTCCAACATCAATATATTCTGCTTCTATTGTAGAAGTGGAGCCTGATGTCTGCTTCATACTGAACCAATATATTATTCTACTACCCAGGAATTGACAAGTTCCTGAAGTACTTTTTCTATCCAATCTACATCCAGTATAATCAGCATCTGAGTAACTATATAGTTCAGATTCTGATTCTGCAAGATACCATAATCTCATTTCAGGTGTGCCCTTAAGATATCAAAAGATTCTTTTTACATAACTTAGATGTGATTCCTTAGGATCTTCAGATTATAACATAAAGAAGAGAACCAATCATTGCTCTATATGTTTTTTGATCTATAGATTTACCAGATTCATCCTTATCTAACATAGTACTAGTAGTCATGGGAGTTTTCATGATAGTTGCAGTTTCCATGCAAAAATTTTTAATCAATTCCTTGGTGTATTTAGATTGTGAAATGAAAATACCTTCTTTGCTTTGTCCTACTTGTAAACAAAGGAAGGAAGATAATTCTCACATTCGACTCATTTCAAACCTAGATTGCATTAAGTTAGCAAATATTTTGCATAATCCAGAGTCTATTGACCCAAATATGATATCATCCACATAAATCTGAACAATAAGCATCTTTTTATTATGTGTTCAAGTGAAAAGTATTTTATCCACCTTTCCTCTTGTCAATGAGTGATCTAAGAGGAATGTGGATAAGATCTCAGACCAGGCTCTTGTAGTTTATTTTAGACCATAAAGTGCTTTATTTAATTTCTAAACATAAGAGGGGTAAGTTGAATTGACAAAACCTGGAGGTTGTTCCACATAAACCTCTTCTTGTAGGAATCCATTAACGAAAGCACTTCCCACATCCATCTGATAAACTTTAATCCTTTTAAAAGCGAAATGGGCTAGAAATAGTCTGATAGCTTATAGCCTTACTACTATTCTAAATGTCTAATTATAATCAATTCCTTCCTCCTATCTGTATCCTTGAGCAAGCAGTCTAGATTTATTTCTTGCAATCACTCATTTTTTATTGAATTTATTTCTAAAAACCCATTTAGTTCCTATGAATGGATAGTTCTTTGGTCTTTCCACAAAATTTCATACTTTATTTCTTTTAAATTGTGCAAGTTCTTCTTGCATAGCTACTATCTAGTTTGAATCATTATTAGCTTCTTCAAATTTCTTAGGTTCAAATTATGATAAGAAGCACTGCAATATTTATCCTGTTGATTGTTGTCTTCTAATCTTTACTCCTTCATCTACATTGTCAATGACTTGAGAAGAAGGAAGATCCCTCAAAATTGACCTATTTGGATCAATTCTTATTTGATTAATTGGATCATGATGTATTTGTTCCTTTTTTATGTTGTAATTCAATTTCACGAGCAATAACTTGTTCCATAACTGTTGGATTAATATGTTCTACTGTTGGAACTTCATCTTCTAAGCTCTCAATATCATCTTCTATTTGATGATTATTCTTTTCAGAAGAGTTTTCTGTATTCTTTACAATTTTTATTTCTTTGAATTTTTCATTCATTGCTACATGTTTCTGTAATAAATTTCTGGTGGAAGTTTCCTCCCATTGGGAACAAGCACGAGTTTCATGAAATGTTACATGCATGGATTCTTCAATCATAAGTGTTCTTTTATTCTAGTACCTATAGCCTTTGCTAGATAAGGAATATCCCAAAAATATTCCAAGATCAGCTTTCTTATCAAATTTAGCAAGATAATTTTTTCCATTGTTAAGCATATAACAAACACTGCCAAATATTCTAAAGTAAGAAACCTTAGGTAACTTACCTTTTAAAAGTTCATAAGGGGTCTTCAGTTTTGTATTGTGAATAAGACTTCTGTTCAGAACATAATTAGCAGTGTTAATTGCTTCAGACCAAAAATACCTAAGTCGATTAGTCTCTACTAATTAAGTTCTTCCAGCTTCAATTAGTGTTCTATTTTTTCCTTTCGGCAACACCAATTTGTTGAGGAGTTCTTGCAGAAGAAAAGGTCTGCCTTATCAATTCATCTTCACAAAATCTACAGATCAATTGATTTTCAAACTCTATGTCATGATCACTTTTAATCAATGACACTTTAGTATCAAATTTAGATTGGATTTGTTAAATGAATTTTTAGAAAGTTGTGTAAGTTTCAGACTTAGCTTTTAAAAAGAACACCCAACTAAATCTTGAAAATTCATCCACAATAACAAATGCAAAAAAACTTACCTAGTAAATATTGAATGGTAAGAGGACCAAATAAATCTATATGTAGTAAATATAAAATTCTGGGAGAATCATTCTTACCAATAGGTTTAAATGAAGATTTTACCTGTTTTCCAAATTGGCAAGCTATACATGGATTGATCTTTTTGTATTTACCTTTTCATAATCCTCTTACTAGCTCATCTTTTGATAGCCTTGCTATGGTCTTGTGATTCCTGTCTATTTCTAAATTAAATAAACATAATTCAATGTTTGTGGAATCAAAATAAACAACATATATGGTGCCTTTTCTATAACCTATTAGCACAGTTCTACTTATTCTAGAGTTTATTATTTATCAAATGTTGTTAGTGAATACAACCTTGTATTCACCACCACACAATTGACTAATGCTAATTATATTATGTTGAAGCCCTTCAACATAAGCTACTTTAGCAAAGATGACATCTCCAATTTTGATCATGTCATATCTTTTGGTCTGACCAAAATTAGAATCACCAAATACTACCTTTGGACTATTTTTGGCCTTGAAATTTATCCACATATCTTTTTGTCTAGTCATATGCTTGGAGCATCCACTATACAAATATTATTGCTGATTTGTGGAAGGACAGCATTTTTCCTGCACACAAATTTAAAAATTAGTTGGGATCCATGTTACCTTGAACCCATTACTTCTTTTTCCATTGTAGGGAGTAATGAAAGTATATGATGGTCTTTTATAATATACCTTAGGATAAAAGAGTGTTGATCTATCAAACCAACAACTTCCAGTTTCATGACTTTGATATAACCAAATTTACAAACTTTATTTATAGAATTACATTGATAAGAATAATTGTTATTCAGGGATATGCATCAAGTTAAAGTCGACGCAACATTTGGAATACGCCGATTTGACGTCAACGTTTCATAAGACTTACGTCGATAATAATTTGACGCATGTTACTGATTTGTTGAAATTACTGACTTATGTTTCTTATTTATCAATGATTATTTATTTGCAACACTTCTTACTTTGACTTTTCTCTTATCATTATCGAAATTTGAATGATAATTATAGACTATTATAGATGCTACTTTCTTTGCCTTAATAAAAGATACAAGATTTTTCCATGCAGGTTTATTATCAATGACTACATTCATGTAAGGTTTTGCTCCTAAGCCCAGATGATCAAACCTTTTCTTAAGGTTTTCAGTGATATTCTTAAGCTAATTACTCCTTCCATTCAAGGAGTCTTCAAAGACTTTTGACTTTGATAGTTATTCTTTCAATGAAGTATTTTCTTTTGTTAACTTTCTAAGCTATTCCTTCAAATTATTTATCTCAACTTATAAATGTTTATCTTGTTATATTTGTTTAGCATCATCACGATAGTCTTCATACATTTCCAATTTATGCCTTAATGATTTAATTTCCTTTTCTGGTTCTATTTGATCAATGCAAAATTTTCGAAAACATATCATAAAATTATTAGAAGTGAAATCTATATCATCAAATTATATAGGTACCTCATTTGAATAATGATCAGATTCTGTCTCCAGTGTAATGAGACTGAAAATGTTTAAGTTGTCCACCTAAATCATCTAGAGGGGGGTGAATAGGTGAGTTGTGCGTCTTTTTGCGGAATAAAAATTGAACGAGCGATGCACAGAAAAAAAAGCAAGCATACACAGACGACATCAAGAATTATAGTGGTTCCCCAACCTTGGGTACATCCACTTTCCACCTCGCCGATCTAAAAATGTACTAGACTCAGCTACTCCACTATTCTCAGATTGAAAACAATCCTACCACTCAAAACAAAGTTCCTACAACTCGATCCCTAACACAGGATCTACACTCGGAAGAGAAACTTCCTACAAAATCTCGGAGAACAAAGCTCCTACACTTAGAGAAGAATCTCCTACAAGAATGAAATGAAATACAAAGAAATACAAATAGTATTAATCTCATATCTAAAAACTTGAGCCCTTCTTCTTCCTTGAACTTTGAAGCTCTGTCAGAAATAAATGGAAGAAGATACGGCTAGATCTCTGGATCTAAAAACTCTGGAATCAGCAAGATCAAGGAAAGAATCTGTCGATGTAGAAGATCTTGATCTGTTGAATCACGTGCTTTAAATCTCTGGATCTAAAGCGTATCGGTAATGAAGGCGATGAACATCGGCATCTTCCCGATTTAGAAAGAGAATTTTTCGATTCAGAATACTTAGATTTTTCTTCTTAGGGTTGGTCGATTATGATAAAACCTTTTATAGGACTTGCCTAACGGTCATAATCACAATAAATGCATGACACGTGGACCAATCACGTGCTAATCACTTTTGAAATCGCGTATGTCAAAACTTTCAAAAATTTAGAAAACAGTACAACACTTCTCGAGAGGAATTATTGTACTCGAGAAAAGGTTTTCTGATTCTCGAGAAAAATAATGAAGATCTTGAGAAAAATACTTAGTAAAAATATGGAGGTGGAAATCAGCTATCTCGAGAATGAAGGTAAGTACTCGAGAAGAATGAACTTTTTTTCTTGAGAAAAGTCATTCTGGTACTCGAGAACAAAGAAGTATCTCGAGAACAAATGTCTGGCTCTCGAGAAAAATATTCTAGGTCTCGAGAAAAAATTTTCTGCTTCTCAAGAACTAAAAATGGCCTTCTCGAGAAAAAGACTTCGAAAATATTTTGGCTGGAAAAGAAGTAACTTGAGAAGGAGAATAATGGAGTACTCGAGTACACAGGGCTTTCTCGAGAACAGAACTAAGCTTTCTCGAGAACTTCTTCTACAACTAGAGTTCATGACAAGTCTTACTCGAGAAGAAATTCTAGTTCTTCTTGAGTACAAAACATTCTACTCGATAAAAACACTTAGCCATTTTCTGAATGTCTGAAAACTTATTTTCTTTATGTTATTCAACAACCAACTTTTCTTCTCATGCCTTTAGTGCTTGCAAAAGAAGTGTGTCCCAATAGCGAGGCTACACATTAGTCAACACCATGGATCACACAATGAGAGATTATATTGTATGTGAAAATGTTTAACTTGTCTTACCTAAATCACCTAGAGTGGGGCGAATAGGTGAGTTGTGCGTCTTTTTGCGGAATAAAACATTTAACGACCTATGCATAGAGAATTAACCAAACAATCACAACAATCACCAAGAATTATAGTGGTTCTCCAACCATGGGTACATCCACTTTCCACTCACCGATCTAGCAAAGCACTAGACTCGGCTACTCCACTAATCTCGGACTAAAAACAATCCTACACCTCAGAACAATGTTCCTACAACTCGATCCCGAAAACTTGATCTACACTCGAAATGTAAAACTTCCTACAAGAACTCGGAGAAAACAACTCCTACAACTCGGAGAAAGATCCCCTACAAGAATAGAATGAAATAATAAATACAAACAGTAATTTATATCTCAGATCGAAAATTCTTCTGCCTTTTTTCTTTCTTTGGACTGTGCGGCTCTATTAGAAAAGTTGAAGAAGAATCGGCAATATCTTAGATCTGAAATCTATGGACTCACACGATCATGCAGTAGATCTGTCGTTGGAAAAGAAATCTTGATCTATGAATCAACTTGTCTAAATCGATCTGCATCGAAAGCCTTTGGCGATGAAGAAGAAGATCGGCGGCTCTCGATTTGGAAAGAAAAATCTGATTCAGAAAACTTGAAAATTCTTATTTGCGGCGGATGTAATTCTTCTTACTTATTCTTGTTAAGGTTAGACGAAAATTACAAGACCTTTTATATGACAAGGCTAACAGTCATAATCATTATTAACGACATCCACGTGAACCAATCACGCGCTAATATCATTTGAAATTGATGTCACTCTGTACTTAGAAGATTTCAGAAAAATAGTACGAGTGTTCTCGAGAAGAAGTATTGTACTTGAGAACACACTTTCTAGTTCTCGAGAATAGTAAGAGGATCTCGAGAAAATCACTTAGAAAAATATGTGGAGGTGGAAAACTGCAGTCTCAAGAATGACAGAGGTACTCGAGAAAAAACAACCTTTTGTTCTCGAGAAGAATTATTATGTCACTCGAGAATAGCTAAACATCTCGAGTACAAAAGTCTGGCTCTTGAGAAAAGTACTTATGATCTCGAGAAAATTCTTCTGCATCTCGAGAACAAAGTATGGTCTTCTCGAGAATAATTTTGTTCTTTTCGAGAAAAAGACTTAAAAAATATTCACTGGAAAAGAAACATCCCGAGAAGAAATATCATATTGTACTCGAGTACATAAGCCCTTCTCGAGAACAGCATCAAGCCTTCTCGAGAACAACTTCTGCCACTCGAAATGAAGACAATTCTAGCTCGAGAATATTCTTAAGTCTTTCTCAAGTACAAACTTAGTACTCGAGAAAAAGACTTAGACTTTTTCTGAAAAACTTAAAAACAAATTTTCTTCATAAAATCAGCATCCATCTCTTCTCGTCCTTAGTGCATGAAAGGAAGTGTGTCCCAATAGAGAGGCTACACATGAGTCAACACCATGGATCACAGAATGAGGGATTACATTGTATGATCCTGTGTTTGGAGAGTCATTATAGACTGACATTGGTCTACACTTAGCAATTATGCCCTGCAAACACTTAACTAAACAAAGCATCAAATACAAACTTAATTCATCTTAGTTCAAGGGTGACTTCACACAAATCTGGGCTATTGTGGATGCAATACCAAACAGTGTGGTCCTATGTTTGGTGACTCATTGTAGACTGACATTGGTCTACACTTGTCAAATAAATCCTGCAAACACTTAACTAAAAAGGTCATCAAATACAAACTTAATTCATCTTAGTTCAAGGGTGACTTCATACAAATCTTGATTATTGTGGATGCAATATCCAACAATCTCCCCCTATTTATAGATGTCAGAACCCTCTACACTAAGGTGAATTACATCAAGATGAACAAATAAAGAAACTAATAACCATGATAAATAGAAGAAAAGCTGTAATATATAAAAATCAAATCAACAAAACAAAAGGTTCATATTAATAGAAATTCTCCAAGAAAAATTTAATTCCACAAGATTTCAAAATTGAATTTTCTGATCATCAATATCTACTGGTTCTGTTGTTGTTGCTGTCTGTCTTGCTTCTCTTGTTGTCTCTTCTGATAGCTGTAAGATTTGGGAAAATATTTTGGAGGTCTGGGTGGAGCCTTGGGATTATTCCTTCCAAATTCTCTGTCATACAATCTTCTCTTGGTAAGAGATTTTTCATATAAATCCCATTCATAGGAGTTGTAATAAATGTTCCTATCTTCATTAAAATAAACAATAAGTTTAAGGATTTCTAGAATCAGAGCTTTGGAGGTTGGACTCCATACTTCAGAGAATTCTTGAGCTCTTCTTCTTTCAGCTTCAAGGTGAGGAGTTGATCTGCTGGCTGAGACACCATCACAATATTTTCTTATTTTAGCTTTTTGAATCTCTAGAGGTTGAGGAGGAATATTTGCTTGTTCAGACTCTCATACTTGCTCATAAATGTCAGGAGGTGGTCCTTCAAAATAGTCAGGAGATGGTCCTTCAAAATATTCAGGAGGTGGGGAGAATGTTGGCATATTCACATCCAGGTGTGCAGGAGGGGTTGCAGAAAGATCCATGGATAGGTCAGGGAAAATCTGATTATGCATCCAAATTGCAGTAACATAAGTGTATAGCTTTATACTTTTGACTTCTTTCAGCACTGATGCCTGGATCGCTTTCATTTGATCATCCCACAGATGTTTCATAGTTTCAACTTTCTTGTCAAGATGTTCTTTCACTAAGTCCTCCCCCTTTCTGACTTCTAGGGATATGGTGTTGATTACAACTTCTTTAAACTGCCCAACTTCTTCACAAGTTTTGAAGTTACGTTCTTGGGCTTTCTTTTCAAGTTGAATCTGATTGTATGCAAGGGTAACTGATTGTTCCATTACAGCACCAATGCTTGTGATAGTATGATCTATTGCTTTGCCTCCAATTTGCAAGAGCCTTTTAAATTCATCTGTATTATTTTAGGTTTCAGCAAATCCATGGCTCATCTCTTTTTCCAAGACAGTGACTTTATCAGTTATAATTTTTAGAGAAGTATCAAAATAATCTCTCTATGCAGCCAACATAGCTTCAATCTTACATAAGATAATACCTTCAAGAAGTGTTGTATTCTGAATAGATGGTGGAGGTAGAGCTGGGGCTATCCATGGAGCAATCTCTTCAATGATAACTGTGGAGGTAGAGGCTTATTTTCTCCTAACTGTACTATCTTCATCTTCAGCATCTATGGGTAGTATGGAGGGATTATTGAAATGGGCTCTTGGAAGTGGTGGTTTAGCAGCTTCTACAGGCATTTCATCTTATGAGTCATGAATAGAAACAACTTCTTCATCATCTACATCTTCAAGTGGAAATTTTTCTTGTTCTGGTTCAGGAGATTTTTCAGCTTGAGGAGATTTTCCTTGACGAGATTTTGCTAGAGGAGAGGAATGTTCTGGATGTTCTGGAGATTTTGCTGGAGGAGAAGGATTTTCTTCAATAACAGTGAAAACGGGTTCTTTAGAAGAGAGTTCCTCTATCATCTTGTTGATATCTTAATTAGTAGACAAAATCTGTACTTGAACCTGGGCATCAGTTAGGATTTCTGTATCTAGTAGATCTTCAGTAGTAAAATCTATATTTTCTAGATGAAGTAAAGTGTCTGTGGCAGCACCAAATGAAATGGAATTATCTTCTAAAGTAGTATGTGCAGCAGCAGTAGTAGATGAAATATATTCTTGAACTGTGTGAATGGCAGCAGATGGTGTGACTTCATCAACTTGAATGATATTTTCATCATGGTCATCGACCTCTCCAATTGGGGTTGGAGTGGTGATCTTGATGAACTTTTGATCTTTTTCTTCAGTCGACTCATTCAAGTTCAATTCCTTTATTTTTGAACCTGCATCTTCAATAAACACACTAGAAGTGTTGTCTTGCAGCAAGCTCGTCTCATCAAATACAACATGATTAGATTCTTCTACAACCAGGGTTTTCTTTTTAAAAATCCTATATGCCTTACTATGGCTACTATAACCTACAAAAATACCATCAAAGTTTTTTTCACTAAATTTAGTGATGTGATACTTACCATTATTAAGGACGAAGTATTTACAACCAAAGATTCTAAAATATGAAATAGTCGGTTTCCTACCCTTTAGTAGTTCGTAAGGTGTCTTATTATGATTCTTGTTTATGAGTGCTCGATTTTGCACGTGGCATGCAGTGTTGACGGCTTCAGCTCAGAAATATTCTGGTTATGAGGCATCACTCAACATGGTTATGTAGGCCTCTATGAGTGTTCTATTCCTTCTCTCAGCTACTCCATTCTGTTGGGGAGTACGAGGAGAGGAAAACTCATGAAAGATACCTAAGATTTCACAGAATTCTGTCATGGACCTAGACTTAAACTCTTTTCCATTGTCACTTTTGATTTTGACTACGGAATAGTTATATTCATTCTGGATATGCCTGACAAAATTTGTAAAGATATTAAAAGTATCTGACTTGTGTTTTAGAAAGAACACTCAAGCAAAGCGAGAGTAATCATCAACAATAACCAATGTATAATCCTAACCTCCCAAACTTCTAATTTGTAGGGACCGAACAAGTCCATATGAAGTAGGTGTAAACACCTATTAGTGTCTTTGCCTATAATGCTTTTAAAGGTAGCCCTTATTTGCTTGTCTTTTACACATGCGTCACAAGGTCTATCTTTAGTGCATTTGACATTTGGGGCATCACGTACTAAATTAAAAGTTAATAATTTATTAATATTTTTGAAATTAATATGTGCTAGTCTATTGTGTCATTGGTTACCAAGAGACGCACTATCTTTAGCCAAGAAGCACACTGGTGTAGAAGAGTCTAGGCAAATAAAATTTAAGCAAAATATATTTTTACTACGAGTGCCTGATAGAATTGTTTCCAAATTGTCTACCGATTTTATCAAGCACTTGTCTGCATGAAATTCTACTATGTATCCTTTATCGCAGAGCTGGCTTATGCTTATAAGATTGTGTTCCAATCCTTCAACGTAAGCCACATCTGAGAAGGATACACTACCATTAGTAATCATACCGTAACCTTTAGTAATTCCTCTGTCAGAACCTCCAAGGTTGACTTTTGGCCCGTTCATGACTGGAGAATAATTCTGGAGTAGGCTTCTAGTCCCAGTCATATGCCGAGAGCATCCACTGTCCAAATACCAGATAGGATTTTTGGTGGACTTTGGACATACTTGCATTCACAATTCAGTTTGCCTTAGGATCCCAAACACGTTTGGGGCCTTGGTCTCTAGTTAGCATACTCCCCCTACGTGTGTTAATATTGTAAGTGGTCTTTCTCACATTATTAACTTGAGGAGTTACATAATTTCTAGTATTAAACCAGCAATATATAGCAAAGTGACCAACATTGCCGCAGCACCAACAGTCAAACCTGTTGTATCTTTGCATAAGTTCTCTTGGTTGACCTTTTGAGAGTGTGGTCTAGCATAGGAAGTAGACTTGGAGGTAGAATCTTCGTGGTGATGGCACTCACATGAATTCTTCTCCTTAAGAGGCTTTTCCACAATGAGTTTTACTTTTGGAGCTTTCTTGATGTTGTGACCATGACTATAAGGGTCATAGCTCTGAAGAGTGATCTCCTCATAAGGTGACTTGAAGACACTTTCGCCAAAGTTCCGGGGATGCATCCATCCTTGGTACTGAGACTTGGGCTCTACATAAGTATGCCTAGCAAAGTGACCGTAAGAGGAATCAAGATCAAACTCGTTAGTTGGAAAGATAACCTTTTTGAATGAAGTCTAAGTTTGAGGAGCTTTCCCCTTCTCCTTGGCCAAAGGTTTCTTGGCGGCCTTATTCTTCTGTTGAGCTTTATTTCTCTCAGAAGATTTACTAGGAGCATCCACATGGCCTAAGCCAGCACCTTTGTCATGGGCTAAGAATTCAGCAACAAAAGGAAGGATAGTCTTGGGCTTGGAGAAACATTCAACATATTTTTTTTCTGTTGCAATTTGTTCTTCCAATTCTTTGATTATTTTCTCTTTCAGATCTAGGTGCTCGAAAGCCTTATTATATTCTTCAATAGCAGCATTGAAATTCTCTCTCAATGAGTCCGTCTTGATGACTTCCTCTCTCAGAGTGCTCTCTTTAGCCTTGAGAGATTTAATCTCCTTGGCCTGAGTTTTCACAACTTTTCAACATTTGTCGTAAGCCTTGATTAACTCTTTGTATTGGGCCATGAGTTCAGACTCATCATCAGAAGAGCAGTCCTCATGATCATGGTCAGAAGCATCTGATTCAAAGAGAGGAGTGTGAGAGTTTACCTTCACAGTGTACTGGGGTTCTTCTTCCTCATCTGTTTGTGTCATTAGCCCAAAGTAGGCTTCCTCTTCCTCACTTGACTTAGATGAGTCAGAGTCGCTGAGAGTCTTGCCCTTCTTGGCTACCAGGCTTCCTTCAATTTTCTTCTTGTTGTAAGAAGATTTCTTCTCCTCTCTTCTTTCACCCTCCTTCTTCTTGTGAGGGCAATCTGCAATGATGTGACATGGCTTATTGCAACAATAACAAACAATGTTAGAAGAAATATGTTTATTCTGTTTAGAATGATACTTTTCTTGACTGCTTGAGCCTTTCTTGTGACGATCACTGTCATGACGTGATCTTCTGAACGAGGCATCTTTGCCTCTCCATTGTTTCTTCTTGTTCAAGAACTTCTTGAACTGCCTTGAAAGAAGAGAAAACTCTCCTTCAGATAGCTCTGAGCCTGAGGTACTTGGCTCTGAAACTTCTTCTTCACTCTTTTCCTGTGCAAGAGCAGGTGATGCAACTTTGACTTTCCTTGAGCTGTCTGCCTTCAGTGTGTCAGACTTCTCCTATGTTGTAGGCAAAGTGAGCCAATTCATGCAAGCTCCTAGGGAGTGCCATCTACATTCTGTCCTGAGGATATTGGAGTGTGTTAAAGCAGTGCCAGGGAAAGGATTTCTTTTCCAGAAGAATGGTCACTTGATGGTTGAAGCATACTCAGATTCAAGCAATGTTGATGATAAAGGAGACCACAAGTCAACATCGGGGGTTTGCACTTTTGTTGGAGGATACCTTGTGAGCTGGAAGAGCAAGAAATAGTCTGTGGTCTCCAAGTCTAGTGCAGAAGCGGAATATCGGAGTATGTCGTCGACGACATGTGAGTTGAAATGATTATGAGCTCTCATGCTTGACTTAGGAGAGGTCTACAACTATCCTCTTCCTATGTTTTATGACAATAAGGCCGCGATATACATCTCCAGAAATCCAGTCTTTCTTGAGAGAACGAAACACATAGAAGTCAACTGCCATTTTATTCGGGAAGAGATCTTGAAGAAACAGATTTGTAATCCGTTCATCACTTCTGACAACGAGTTTGCAGATATCTTCACCAAGCCAGTGTCTGCCTCCTTTTTCCACATTTGTGACAAGCTGGGCATGATTGATATCTATGCTCCAGCTTGATGGGGAGTGTTGCAGTATGGAGGTCGGGCGGTCTGTTGTAGTTTGGAGACCGGGCGGTCTGGCAGCTTATCACATCGGCTTGTCTGCCGGACTATTGCTGCTTGGTATCCAGGAAGTCCGGCGGCTTATCTCAGCGGCAAGGCTGTTGCTTGTGGGTATCCGGGCGGTCTAGCAGTTTGTCTCAGGTGACTTGGAGACCGGCGGTCTAGCGGTCTCCTGTGACGGCTTGGTCTCTCCTTTTGGTTTTTGTCGAGCGGTTGGCCGCAAGTACTTGTAAATATTTAGTCCCACATTGTTTATTTATAATATCTCTCATCTCCTCCATTCTATAAAAGGGAGGCTATACCATTGTAATACATACCTTTTTTGGATAATAAAAATTTTGTTACTCCAATTTTCGGTCTACTTGTTTTCTGTTCGTATAGGAAGTCAGTGCTGGCCCACTGCTCTACAAGCCAGTACATCCCTAAAATCATGTCGAACTCTACTAGTGGTAGGATTACCTCTAGCAAATCGAATTCAATTATGCCTACACTCAAAATAATGTATCCCTTCATCTTAGTAGTCATGAATAACCCATTGGGCATGCACACACTAAGATCTGCATCTACCTCAAAGGGTAAAACACCAATTCTTCAGATAAATCTTTCCACGAGAAAGGTGTATGGCAGTCCCGTATCGAATAACACTCTTGCGGGGCAACTAGAAACTAGCACGAAGCCAAACATCCATGCAAAAAACATGAAAGCTCGCAAATGACTTTAAACTTGTGAACGAACTAAACTTTTCATACTTATCACCACATCGGGGTGACGAATCGCTTCCTGCTTCTTAAGGCTGTAAGCTCTAGGCTGTACTAGAGGGAAACATGAAGCACTGGACTCCACTGCTTTCCTATTATATACAAAACTGGCATCAGAACACACCAACAGCTCCTGCCCTTGATCTAGCTCAACACCACCCTCGGTACAATCTCCAACATTGTGGCCAGGCTTGCCGCACTTGAAGCATGTTAGTGGTCACCTAAAATTGACCTCTCTAGTTGCTGCACTGCTCTTCTCTCAAGACTTGAAAGAATGAGGCTTCTTCTTCGACTACTCCCTTCTGACTTCCAGTGAAACTAAGAAGCTTGCCTACTCCCTACTATGTTGTAATACTCTTATGACGCTAGGTCCACTCCATGTCTCTTTATAAAACTCGAGGTGCCCCCACCATATTGTCAAGGTATGATTCCTTGAAAGCTATATGCGACTGACACAGATTCTCTCTCAAACCTCCATAGAAGAGGTTATCTCTTTTCTCATCATCTACCATGGTCTTTCAAGCATAACGATCTAATCGAGTAAACTCTTACAGATATTTATCTACTGATATGTCTTGTTGCGATAAATGCAATATCTACCTCTAAAGTGTCAAGAGGATATACCGCTTCAAGAAGGAACATGCAAACTCTTCTATGGAAGCGGTGCATCTAGGAAACTGACGACCGTTATGGCTCACCTACCACAGATTTGTGTCACCTTCCAACATGAAGGAACAAACTGGGACTACTAGTCCTCTAGTGTATTTATCAATCTCAAGAGCTGCTGAATCCTCTTCAACAAGTCTTTGACGTCAGTCGGAGTGCCGACTCCCTTGAACATTGGAGGTTGGAAACTCTAAAAATACTTCATCTTACGTTCTCCCTGCCCAACAACACCTCACTCAACTAATGGATCTACCTACCTGGCCACTCCCTTAGGTGTGACAGGCATCATTCCTAGGGGAATATGAATCATAACCTACATAGTATGTGTAACAACCTGTAGCACTGCTGTAGCCTAGGACACTGCCATTCCATCCTGTTAGAAATGAACAAAAACAAGCCGGAAGTGGAACTAAAACAAACCGGAAGTGGTTTTAACAGAAACTTTATTATCTGAAAAAGGTATCTATTACAAAGGTATGACCTCCTTTATATAGAATGGAGGAGAGGAGAGAGAATACCAATAAGAGATGTGGGACTAAAAATTTACATGACACAAGCGGACTATATAGACACAAACCGCACAAGCCGCGCGGTTAGACAGACGGGCTAACCGCTCGCCTACTGCCAGTGAGAGAGAGATTGTCATGGGAGACCGCTAGACCGCCCGGTCTCCAATTCGCAAGAGTCAAACCGCCAGACCGCTTGGACCTCAGACAGAAACACACAGCAACCAAACCGCTGAAGAGTAACTACAAAACCGTGCGGTCATCAACCCGCCAAGCCACGCCGCCAGACCGCCCGGTCACCAACTTCAACACTCCCCCTCAAGCTGGAGCATATATATCGATCATGCCCAGCTTGTCACAAATATGAAGAAACGAGGTGGAAACTGGCTTGGTGAAAATGTCAGCAAGCTCTTTATCAGAAGTGACGAAGGGAGTGCAAATTTGTCCCTTCAGAATCTCTTCACGAATGAAATGACAGTCGACCTCAATGTGCTTGGTTCTTTCATGGAAGACCGGATTTTTGGAGATGTATATGGCAGCCTTGTTATCACAGAACATAGGTAGAGGATGGTTGTACACCTCTCCTAAATCCAGCAGGAGAGCTCGTAGCCACTTTAACTCACAAGTGGTCGATGCCATACTATGATATTCTGCTTCAGCACTGGACCTGGAAACAACCGACTGCTTCTTGCTCTTCCAGCTCACCAGATTGCCCCCAACAAAGGTGCAGAAACCCGAGGTTGACTTACGATCTCCTTTGTCATCAGCGTAACTCGCATCTGAGTATGCTTCAACCCTCAGATGACCATTTTTCTAAAAGAGTAATCCTTTCCCAGCGCTGCTTTGACATATTCCAAGATCCCCAAGGCAGATTGAAGATGACACTCCTGAGGAGCTTGCATAAACTGGCTCACTTGCCAACAGCATAGGAGATGTCGGGTCTGGTTACCGTGAGATAAATGAGTTTTCCCACCAGACGCCAGTACCTCGAAATATCGGATAGAAGAGGCGAGTCATCTGTCCAAGTTTTGTCTTCTCCAGTAGTCATAGGACAACGGGCAGGTTTAGCACCTGTCAATCTTGCCTCCTTTAAAAGATCAAGGGCATACTTCCTTTGGGAAAGAACCATGGAGTTGGGCTTCCTTGAGATTGCAATCCCCAGAAAGTACTTTGGAGATCCCATATCCTTTGTGACTAGGTGTTGACGGAGGTGTTTCTTTGTCAACGTTACCCCCTCCTGGTCATCGCCAGTAAGAAGAATGTCATCGACATAAACCGCAAGAACAACCATACCAGAGGTGGTTTTCCGAACAAATAAGGAGTGATCGGCCGAGCTTCGTGTAAAACCAATGGCCGCAACAATTCCGCTAAACTTGTCAAACCAGGCACGCGGACTTTGCTTGAGGCCATAAATAGCCTTCTTCAGTCGGCATACACGTGTCTCCCCCTGAGCAACATACCCCGGAGGTTGCTCCATATAAACATCCTCCTGGAGATCACCATAGAGGAAAGCATTCTTAACATCTAGTTGTGAAATTGGCCAGTCCCGGTTGACAGCCACAGAGAGAAGGACCCGTATGGTGCTGAGACGAGCAACAGGAGAGAATGTATCGAAATAATCAACATCATAGGTCTGAGTGAATCCTTTAGCCACCAGGCGGGCTTTGTAGCGATCCACACTGCCATCGGGGAGGAATTTCACCACAAAAACCCAGCGACAGCCAACAACATCTGTGCCAACAGTAGGAGGAACAAGAGTCCAGGTACCCCGTTCAGTCAGAGTAGCGATTTCTTCATCCATGGCAGCTTTCCAATGCGGAAGGGTAAGAGCTTCCTGATAGGAACGAGGGGTGGAAGTAGAAGAAATAGCCAGAGCAAAGTCCCTACGAGCAGGTGTCAGATGATCATAGGAAACAACAGTAGCAAGAGGATGCTGGGTACAAGCCCGAACCCCTTTGCGAAGTGCAATGGGAAGGTCCAGGTCAGCAGGTACCTCAGTATCCGGAGCATCCGTGGTGGATAAAGCTGGCCCGGGAGAAGAGAGCAACGACAGCGAAGAGGAGGAAGGTGGAGGAGGAGGAGCAGGGTAAGATGGTGGAGATAGTGGAGATGGTGGATATGGGGGAGGTGGCGGAACAGTAGTAGGAGGGGAGGGAATAGCGGGGTTGGTGGGAGAAGGAGGAGTAACAGGAGTAGAGGAAGAAGCGGAAGAGAAGTAAGATGCATTTTCAAAGAAGGTAACATCCGCAGAGACAAATTGTTTGCGGGTGACCGGGTCAAAGCAACAATAACCTTTCTGAGTGGGAGAGTAGCCCAGAAAGATACATTTGGTGGACCGAGGGGAGAGTTTGTCGCGGGTGGTAGAGGGAGCATGCACAAATGCGGTGCATCCAAAGATTCGGAGAGGAAGAGGAAAGGGTTCTTTGCCCGGATAGAGAATGGAGAAAGGAGTTTGACCATGGAGAATGGTGGAGGGAATGCGATTGATGAGATAGCAAGCGATGAGAACAGCATAGCCCTAATAGGAGCGAGGGACATGCATTTGCGTAAGCAGAGTGCGAGCGACATCAAGGAGGTGACGGTTTTTGCATTCCGCCACGCCATTTTGTTGGGAGTAGTAAACGCAACTGGTTTGATGAATAATCCCATGTTGCATACAGAAGGAGGAAAAGGCTTGACTAAGATACTCTTTTGCGTTATCCGAGCGTAAGACTTTAATGGAAACACCAAACTGAGTTTGAATGGAATGATAAAAGGATGTCCATATATCAAAAAGTTCAGAACGATCTCGTAAGAGATAGACCCAAGTAGAGCGAGAGAAGTCATCAATGAACGTAACAAAGTAAGAACTACCCCTCCCAATGGTAAGGGTAGGAGCAGAACCCCAGATGTCAGAGTGAACAAGATCAAACGGACAGGTGGATCCACGAGCTTGCTTGGGAGGAAAGGAAGAGCGGTGATGCCTGCCAAGTTGACATGCGTCACAATTAAGAGTAGGATGTTGGGAAGGGAGGTAGGGGAGAAGTTCACGAAGAAGGCGAGGGGGGCATGACCAAGGCGAAGATGCCATTGGAGAAGATCTATAGAGGAGGAGGAGAAGGCAGATAAAGCAGAGACGTTGTCAAGAAAGTAGAGGCCGCCACTCTCAGTCCCAGTAGCAATCGTCTGTCGGGAGGCCGGATCCTGAAAAGAACAAGAGGTAGTAGTGAAGGTGACGGAGCACTGTAGTTGCTTGCATAAAGAGGTAACCGATAATAAATTGCAAGAAAACTGGGGCACATAGAGGGTATCTGCAAGGCAGAGAGACGGAGTGACTTGAACCATGCCCATCCCATTGATCGGGGAGGGAGAACCATCTGTAACGATGACAGGGGGCAACCAATCATGCGTGTCTAGATGAGAGAAACAGTGAGGATTGCCTGTCATATGATTAGTAGCACCAGAATCGATCAACCAGCATCCGCGAGTAACAGTGTGGGCACTACCAGAAGAGATGACCACCGAGGCGGACGACGCATAGGAAGTGGAATCCATTGAAGAGAGACGACGAGAGCAAGCCGTGGCGGATAAAACAAGTCACAAGCCGGGCGGACAGAAGCAGGTCGCGCGGCTAGGAAGGCCGTAGGTAGGAGAAACCAAGTCGGACGACAAAAGAGAGGCCGCAACGACTAGTTAGCACGAGCGGGTAGAAGGAAACAGGTCGAGGCGACTAGTAAACAGGCCGCAGCGACTAAGAGGAGCAGCGAGAAGAGAAGCAAGGAGAAACAAGCCGCACGAACAAGGCAGCGGTCAGAAGAGAAGGCAAGCCGCGAAGACAGGTCGTGGGAAGCAGAAACAAGACGAGAATCAAGCGGAGGGAAAGAAGTCGAGCGGCTAGAAGGTAGCCCGCGCGAACAGAAGAAGAAGCTGAATCAGGAGGAAAAGATCGTTTCCTCTGATACCATGTTAGAAATGAACAAAAACAAGTCGGAAGTGGAACTAAAACAAATCGGAAGTGGTTTTAACAGAAAATTTATTATCTGAAAAAGGTATCTATTACAAAGGTATGACCTCCTTTATATAGAATGGAGGAGAGGAGAGAGAATACAAATAAGAGATGTGGGACTAAAAATTTACATGACACAAGCGGACTATACAGACACAAACCGCTAGCCGCGCGGTTAGACAGACGGGCTAACCGCTCGCCTACTGCCAGTGAGAGAGAGATTGTCATGGGACACCGCTAGACCGCCCGGTCTCCAATTCGCCAGAGTCAAACCGCCAGACCGCTTGGACCTCAGACAGCAACACACAGCAACCAAACCGCTGAAGAGTAACTGCAAAACCATGCGGTCATCAACCCGCCAAGCCAGACCGCCAGACCGCCCGGTCACCAACTTCAACACATCCGCTAGTATGTAAGAGAAATCTGATGGGGACACACCCATGCTGAGAAGGCCTAGGGCAGTAGCACTGCTCATCGAAGGCTCCTCTTGATTCCTTGACATCCCTGTATTGTTGATCCCACCCTAGCATATGCAAGGTAACACACGATCCAAGTTCTAATCACAAAACATGAACACAGAGACCCTCATGGTCTGCAAAATACTCATATGTGGATAATTTATTTGCGTGATCCGATTACACTAAATCAATACCTAAACCTCAACCTGGACACTAACCTGGCTCTAATACCAAATTATAACACCTCCCCTATAATGACCGTATAATATGGGTTCGGCCGGGACCTCACACCATATAGATGCCACAGACTTGGTATTAGAAAATTATATAAGAATACTAACCATCTCAAAAACTCTTGATTAAATAGAGGAAACACTAGAACAAGGCTAGAAGCTGTCCACAAAAACATAGGAGTCCAAATGGCCTTATGACCTTACATCACCAAAATGTTCAAATCCACATCTAACACATTATACATATCAAATTGTAAAGTAGTCCTATGCTACCTTGGTATGCAAGTCGGGATATAAAAAAGGAACATGTAACTCATAATAGTAGGAGGACGTATATGTAACACCCTACCCATCACTAAGAATATAACAGAAGGTCCGACCGGGGTCCCACGCCATATTCCACAAATAGACGAAAGCAGTGTGCAATGGAAATACCAAACATCATCGTAGCCTAACACAGAGCTACATTCTAGCAGAAGCAAAGGAATAGCAATAAGTCACATCAGGGAATGTCCACTCTAAATAACATTAGAAAGAGTTTATACACAACGTTTGGCCTTAAGGACTTACATGATTACACAAAAAGGGTGATTTGCATACATCGACATGCAGGATGGCAACACAAGAAAGCATTAAATGAGCAGTTGGGCCTCCGAGGGCCAGCACAACAAAAAGGTCTTCAGCCTGCTATTTCTCGCTCGACTCAGCAGTACATGCGCAAGTTCAGTCCACGAAGACGTGTCAAAATAAAGCAATGGCCAGCTTTAGCTGACCACAGTTATAATGACACTACCCCAAGCCCGGGGTGGTGGTACTCCTTCCCCACAAAGCAAGTAGCATGGCAATATATATATTTCCACAATCATCACTAGAGTTGGCACGCACAACAACATTCTTTGTGCACTCAGGGCACATTTTTGGTGTACTGAATTTCAAGTCCCACCTCCATCCTAGGAATCAACCACTTAGATGGTATGTTTGAGTGACTATCGGTCACAAGCTATTACACTTCCCGAACTTCCCTAAGACAGGTGCACCGAGGAGCTACCTTTTCACCGACTACTATTAGACGGGTTCAAATCAACTTTGCCCTGCTCAATCACCGCGAACAACCAGCATGATGCTGGTCAGACTCACCTCAGCCTGTTAAAATGATAACCAATGTTATCCCTTTGACCGACACACAAGGCAACCAAGCTAGGCACTGCTGGCCCTCAACATAGCAAGCTACGCACTTGGTCACTAAGACATGAGCTTTGCAATCACAATATTGCTCACTGGGAGATATTGCCAACAGTATCACTATCACAGCGCGATATCGACATAACTACAAATCTATCTCAAGCTCGGGTTCACACCCAGAGTAGACAACTGCTTACGGGTCTCTACAAGTAGCTCCATCTCCAGTGATATTGCTCTCGCGTGTGATAGCAAAAAAACAACGTTTTTTGTTACAAACTTGGGTGTTTACTACAGACACTTTCCAGTACTTATGCATCAACAAAAAAATCCCGCAAATTACTCATTTTCCACAAAGTCTTCTCCGGCACGCATACCAAACATCATCAATCCAGAGCAACTTATCCAGATGGCCTTTACACAACATGTTTATGCCCGTACAATGATCTGAGCTCTATATCCAAAACATAATGGGGATAAAACAAATCACCCAGTTGAAAGCTTCACCTCCCACTAATTAGTGGAGATGCTTTCATGCAAACATGCCAAACAAAAGGACTAGAAAGGCCTAGTATTCAGAAGGAGAGTCGTTACCCTCATAGAACATTTTGGAGCCATGAAGTCGTAATTGATCCGGATGGAAGCATTCATAGCACCTTCCCCTCCGTGATTTTAACTTTGGCTCACGATTCCGATCATCGAAACTCATCCACTGACTAAGAATAGCCCACTTCCTCCTTTCCTTTTCTTTGTTTTTCTCAAAGGTGAAGAGAGGGAGAGAGAAAAGGTGTGATAATGGAAATTGTCAAAAGCTTTCCTCTTCATCCCTCTTAGCAATCCCGACCCTAAGCTCGGCCATAGGATCATCAGGCCAAAAATAATGGATGATCTTATTTGCATTGAGAGATTTAATAAAATGCTATCGTCGGGTGATAGTGTGCTATCGTCGGGTGATAGTGCGCTCTCGCCAGGCGATATCTCCAGCGGTGGTTGTTTGACCAAGTCAACGTCGCTTAAAAACTGACTTACTGCCAACCAACATGTGGCTTCCAGCCACATGGCATATTAACGTCATCGTTATCAAGATATCGCCAGGTGATATCTATCATCTTCACTGTTTTTTCGACGACATCGTTTTGATAACTATAGCTAGGCAATCTCACTATCGCCAGCGATAGCTCTAAAAATGCCATTTCTTATTTTTCAAATTGGGAAACTTGGGGTGTTACAAATCTCCCGCCTTTATGAAATTTCATTCAGAAATTATTTAATATAGAAAAACAACATAGAAGTACATAACATACAAAATGTACCTCAAACTAATAGCTCGGGGAACTCTTCTCTCATGGTTTGCTCACGCTCCCATGAAAGTTTCTTGCAATCACAATTACTCCAACGGACTTTAACCATCCTGATCGCTTTATTCCGCAACTGTTTCACTTCGTGTCTTTGATATGAATGAGCTTGGCTTTCATCTTCAACCCACCATCGACAGGCACTTGCTCCACAAAAATGACTTGAGTATGCTCTTGCACTTCGTTCCGCAGCACCAATATATGAAATACATCATGCATCCCACTCAACTATGATGAAAAAGCAAGCTGATAGATAGCTTCACCAACACATTCCACAATCTCAAACTGTCCAAGATATCTCGAACTTAGCTTTTTCAAGCGTCAAATCCTTAACACACCTTTGAAAGACTTAATTTTGAGATACCCTCAGTCGGCAGCAATGAATTTAACTTCACGATGCTTAATGTTGTAATAATTAGCTTGCCTATCCTGAGCAATCAGTAGTCACTCACGGATTACCCGTATCATCGAAGTTGCATCATCGACATCCTTACTTTTAAACAGCTTCGTTTCGCCCATTTCTACCCAAGTTAATGGAGTACATCACTTCCTACCGTATAAAGCCTCGAAAGACGCCTTTTAAATACTCACTTGGTAACTGTTGTTGTAAGTGAATTCAATCATATAGAGATGATCCTCCCACCTCTTGACGAAATCTAAGGTGCAAATTCGTAGTATATCCTCCATTATATTGTTTACCCTCTCGGTCTGACCATCCATTTGAGGATGAAAGGCTCTGTTGAACTTCATCTTAGTACCTAACAGTTGGTGGATTATCCTCTAATCATTCGATGTAAATCGCCCATCTCAGCCACTTACGATGCTACGAGATACACAATGCAATTGTACTATGTTGTCAACATAAAGCTTTGCCACCAAAATAACTTTTTCACGTCCTTGAACATCTTTGTGCTCCCTGGGTGGATTGAGAACTTTGTGAATTGTGCCTCGTACATTAATTCCTCCTGTAATTTGCCAACATTCACTATGCACAACCGGATGTCTTTCTATAAAAGACCATCGTCAATAGAAAATTAGGAATTTGACCCATTCACAGTCTTCATCACATAGCGTTTCATGCTGTCGTCAAGCTCCAATGCCAGTCGAATCCCGTCTGCGAGGTCATATTGCATCTCCATCCAATTTAAGCATACCTTTGTGATACTTTTCTTGTCCACACACAAAATTTACAAGGCTTCCAAATCATGAATAAGACACTCATCACAAATTTGTTTCCAGGTTGCCTGTGCTGGAGCATTTTGACTTAACGCATCCGTGACAATATTTCCCTTCCAGGGAGTATAATGTATCTCGAAGGTGTAGTATCTAAGAAACTCCACCCACCTCCTTTGTCGCATATTCAAATCCTTCTGATTTAACATATATTTTAGGCTCTTATGGTTCATAAATATGTTAATCTTCATGCCATATAAGTAATGTGGCAACCATTTTAAGGCGAATATCACATCCGCTAACTCCAAGTCATGGACTGGATAGTTTCTTTCATGCAACTTCAGCTGCTGAGAGCCATAAGCAATAACTTTTCCAAATTGAAGAAGAATACAACCTAAGTCGCTCCCTAAGGCATCACTATAGACCTCATACCTTTTCGCATCACATGGCGAACACAAAATAGGCGATGTGGTTAGACGACTCTTCCACTCTTCAAAAACTCATGCTCACTCTGGTGTCCAGACGAAGTTCTGATAATTCCTTGTCAATGTAGTGAGAGGTGGAGCAATCCACAAAAAGTTCTTTACGAAGCGCCTATGGTATCCAACAAGTCCAATAAAACTCCTGACTTCCAGCACAATTGTCAAAATAGACCACTCTCATATCATAATTATCTTCACCGGATCCACTGTGATGCCCTCTCCACTAACCACATCACCAAGGAATGTCATCGAGGCTAGCCAAAACTCACACTTATAGAACTTTACATAGAGCCTATTCCTCCTCCGGGTATGCAAAACAAACCTTAAATTGTTCATATGATCCTATTCTGATTGAGTACACCAGGATATTTATAAAGACGATCATAAAACTGTCCAAGTACTCTCGAAAGGTTTTGTGTATCAGATCCATGAATGCCGACAACGCATTCATGAGCCCAAACGACATCAGAGTGAACTTATAATGCCTATAACACGTACTAACACTATTTTGGGAATATCATTTTCTCGAATCCTCAACTGATAATACCCGAACTTTAAATCCAGCTTTGAGTACACAGTTGATCCAACTAGCTGATCAAATAAATCATCGATTCTCAGAATCATATACTTGTTCTTCTCTATCAGCTTATTCAGTTCATGATAGTCGATAAATAGACACAATCTTTCGTCCTACTTTTTCACAAAAAGGACTGGTGTACTCCAAGGAAACATACTTGGATGTATATAGCCTTGATCTAGTAACTCATGTAAGATAACCTTCAATACCACCATCTCCTTTCGCGCAAAACGCTACAACGAGCATGACACGGGTTTTGCACCTGGCACCAACTCAAAAGTGAAGTTAATCTCTCGATGAGGTGGAAATCTAGGGAGATTTTTAGAAAACACATCCACAAACTCTAGCATAATCGGAATACCACTCAAATTGGGCTTTGGCTCTGTAGACTCCAATAGCGTGAAGAATAACTTCGCGCATTTTCGAACTGCCATGACCACTTAGAGAGCAGACACCGGTATCTTACTCGATCCTTGCATACCAATAAACTTAGTCTCACATTCGGTATTTTGTCCTAATGCGACTACCTTCGAGTTGAAATCAATGCATGCACGCAGCTCCGAAATCTAGCCTATGCCAATGATCAAATCAAACTCTGACATCGACAGTATTGATGCTTCCATTCCAAACTCATGACTTCCTATCCGCACATTAACACAATAAACTATATTCCTGTTAAAACTCTACCCAAACTGAAACATTTCTAAAGGCACTCCGCTATTACTTACGAGGTCCTTAAATAGTGTTGTGTCCATTGATCACAATTTCCCAGATTTGAAGAAGGCCCACAGGTCAATGGTATACACATGATTGTATCTGATATATATTCAAAGTTCAATGTATGCAGATTGTCTATTGTTCATTGACTAAACAAGTTGTTAATCTCATAATGCTAGTTGGACTCAAGACATGATGCTGGTAAAAGTCCAGAAGCGTTGAGTGAGTACACTTCACTCAATGCCAGAAGTCTAAAAGCATTGACCAAAGTTCATGCAGTCAAATCCTCAATGTTACTGGACTCAAATCTGGCTAATTCTAGAAGCATTGAGTGAAGGCAATCCACTCAACGCCTACTCAAAAATAAATCTATGTATGTACAGAAGCATTGAGTGAGGAAGGCTCACCCAACGCCTTATCAATAACTTAGCAGAAGTACATAAGCGTTGAGTGTTGAAGGTTCACTCAACGACTTCAGTCATGAAAAATCTGACATGTCCAAAAGCGTCGAGTGATGAAGGCAAACTCAATGCTTTATTAATTAAGTTGTCTAAGTAAGATGTGTTGAGTTTGATGTAGGTTCACTCAATGGCTCAGGAAGCAGATTTTCTACCAAGTGTTTTTGCAGTGAGTCACTAGACTGTACTCAACGCATGTGACTGAAAACTGCTAAGTTCACAAGCACTATCATGCTGACATCATCCATAATTCTAATATTGTGGGACTTGTGCGCTCGAAGACAAATGGTGTCGAATGCCTTCTGCACTGCAATTAAAGTTAAAGATACTTTACAGTTACCTATTTCGGCTTGCCCGTACATCAAAAAGAGTCGTTGGTCAACGGGAGATAAAAAGGACTTTTACAGAAAAATTAAAAGGAGTTATTTTTTCCATAGTCATCTTCTCGAGAAGGTTAAAAAATCCATTATGAAAGAATTAGTGTCTAACCACCTAGAGGGGGTGAATAGGTGTAATTCCTTTTTCTTCTAAGGCAGAATGTCTATTCAGTTACTTAATCAGAAACAGTTAATTCTACAGCTAACATAGCACATAATTCACCGAATCACAACAACACAGATTGCACACAGATTTTATAGTGGTTCCCCAAGGTCTGGGTACATCCACTTTCCCCCCTTCGCCTATCTGGCAGTGTGCTAGATTCAGCCTAACTTCTTCTCTTCACCTCAGATCCTCAGATCTTACAGTAGCTCAGAACCCCAACAAGGCTCCTATACCTCAGAGTGAGTCCACACTCCTACAGCTCAGGCAATCTGCCCTACCTCAGCCTTCAACAAGGCCTACAACTCAGAGATCACAATCTCCTACAACTCAGGCTCACAGCCCTACCTCGGCCTTCAACAAGGCCTACCACTCAGAGAAAATACTCTCCTATACTCAGCCTTTACAAATACAGGCTTACAACTCAGATCTTATATAGATCCTACAGAAAATAGATTTAACAATATATTTTACCACCACCTTGGTAGAGAGAGAAAGGATGGATGGCTTCTTGATGAGTTCTTGGAAGAATCTGATGGCAGAGAACAACCACTCTTAGCTTTCTTCAAAACTTCTTGAATCTGAACTCAGTAGGGTTGAACTCCTATGAAGTTGATCTTCAATCAGCTTCTTTCTTGATATTCAGATCTCAATCTAAATCCTTCTTGGCACCCCGGTTTAGCAACTCCACTTCAGGGATTTGTTGATATAAGCCCCTTCCTTCGCTTCAATAGATGGAGCTCTCTCTCTCTCCAACTTATTCTTAGATCTTCTTAATTCTGTATCTAGTTCTGTTGTGTCAAAATCGATCAGTCCTTTTGTTGAAGGAGAATGCCTTTATATAGACTTTCTACATGGTAACCGGCTGATCCGGTTTCTAACAAACTTCTGACAGCACTGACAGTTGCAGTAGACCAGTCGGTAATGGCAGCTGTGCAGTCATCCAGTCACTTCTTGAAATTTCGTCTGTCAGTAAAGTGTCGAGACTGAACTTCATCATGTGTCGACACAAGTACACTAAGTGTCGACACAAGCCTTGATGGTGTTGACACAGCTTCCTTGGTGTTGACACTGCTTCTCGACACATCATCTGTAGAATGTGTCGACACTGATTCTGTGTGTCGACACAATCACTTCTTCTCTTTAACTTTGTTAAAAATCTGTAGTGTGTCGACACAAGTCCTGTTTGTCGACACAGTTGATGTCGACAAAGTCTTCTGTGTGTCGACACTGCCTCTATGTGTCGATACAGTTGATGTCGACTAAGCTTCTATATGTGTCGACACTGCCTTTGTGTGTCGACACAGTTGATGTCGACTAAGCTTCTCTATGTGTCGACACTGCCTCTGTGTGTCGACACAGTTGATGTCGACTAAGCTTCTCTGTTTGTCGACACTGCCTCTATATGTCGACACAATTGATGTCGACTAAGCTTTTTTGTGTGTCGACACTGCCTCTGTGTGTCGACACAGTTGCTTCAGGTGTCGACACAGCCTTTCCAAGTGTCGACACAATTAACTCCAAGTGTCGACACAGTTTTTCTCCAGTGTCGACACAAGCCTTCATAAGTGTCGACATAGCTTCTTCTGGTGTCGACATATGGACTTAGAAACTTTTTCTGCATTCTTGAATTTTCTTAACCTGCACATATAAACTCAAAACAACATCAAATACACCTTGATGCATATCATTGAGTAAGGTGAGGCTTCTTCAAATCTGGTACACATTTTCCAATGTACCCAACAATCTCCCCCTATTTGGCGAAGTCATAACCCTTAGTTAATGATATACACCATTCATAACAAATACACATTATGATGTATAACAACATTATATTACAGGATAACTTCTAAAACAAAACATATATAATAAGTCATCACAGAATAATAATGCAACCAGAATAAGCATTAATTATTGTTTTGTTTCAACTTCCAATAGTTTCTTATCAAAAGTGTACATAGATTTCAATACTAAAGATTACAAAGTTGTAAAATCTTAGTAAATCTATCCTAAGGCTGCTTAGGCTCCTTGATGACTATGCTTTTGCCTGATTTGATCTTGGCTTGTACAGGAGAATCTGTATCATCAGCTATCTTCTTGCCCTTTAGATCTTTCTTCATTTGCTCTTCAGCCCTTATTCTTTGTCTTTCAAAATAATGAAAATGCTTAGGGAAATATTTGCTAGGCTCCTGAGCATTAGGAGGTAGCTTCTCAGCTTTAGCCTTTATTCTATATTGAATAATGGCTTCTTGTCTAGCTTCATGCTTTTGCCATTCTTGCTCTGAGTACCATTTTCCCCTATCATGGGTCTGGTCCTTTACAGCTTTCCAGGCTATCAGTATAATGTTCCTGGATGTTGGACTCCACTGCTCAAAATCAGGCTTCAACTCTGCCTGTTCTCTGAATCTTTTCTTAGACAATAGAGCTTCTTGCTCTTTGTTCAAAGCTGCCTCTGGCACTAGCATTTTTACTTTCTCAAGGATAATATTTTGAGCACATTCTGGGGCGCTGTACATAGACTGCACTTATTGGTGAATCATTTAAAAATCTGTTGGAGGGTAAATGACTTGAGCAACTTCAGCTTGATCACCTCCAAAATAAGCAGGGTGCATACCTGACTCAGCAACATTATCATCATCACAGAGGGGTGGATATCCAAGTGTGGCTTTGATGCTATTATATATCCATTTAGTAGGATCTGAGCTAGCTTTGACTAACACTCTCTCCCCCTTTATGACTTCTCTTGCAACATGATCCATGAGGTCATCATTTTGAAATCTGATTTGTTCATCATGAAAATTTACACCATCTTTATAAAAAGACTTTAACTTCAGTAGCTGTGCAGAAATAGTCTTTTGAGAATCCTTAATTGCTGTTTGGACAACATATAGTCCTTCCTGTAATTACTTGTCAAAATCTGCCTTGGTTGTAGCCCTTGCTTCAGTCTGAGCAGTAGTAATATTCTTCATTTCTGTAACAATCATTTCTGTAAATGATTTTGTTAGATTATCATTTATTATAATTTGATTCTCTAGGACATAACCTTGTTTAACAGCAATATCATCAACTTGATTCTTTATTCCTTCTTGGTGTTTTGCAAGAAAGACAACAGCATTGCCACCCTTGTGGAAACAATCAGTCATTTCCTTCTTATTCAGATTTACTTCAAATCTTATAGATTTAATATCCTGAGCCAAGGAGAATTGTAGATCTTTGTGGTCTCATCCATATATTTCTCCATGACAATCCTTTGCTCATCTAACTTTACTTGTAATGAGATCAACAAAGAACTATAATCAGTAGCTGGGGCTGATTGTGGAGCAGTTTGTAAAGCCCTCTTATAGCTCTGGCTTCTCCATTTTAATACCATGAGCTTTCTTTTCTTAGCTTGAATTTCTGCTTCCCCTTCAGAAGCTGAGGTAATGTCTATATTAACTCTTTCCTTAGGACTAGGAGTCAATTCTTGTTCAGTCCTTGGTAGCTCCCCCTGAGTCCCTTGCTCCTCCCCCACAATACTTACTTGCTCCTTCTCAATGTTAACTTGCTCCCCCTCAAAATCTGCTTTCTCCCCCTCAAACTCAGTCTGCTCCCCCTTAGTTCTTGTCTGTACTATATCTGGAAACAACTCCTCAAGGGTAAACTCTTGTTGAGTAGGGACTTGAGGGACCACCAACTCAGGAGCATTAACAGCAGTAGATGTATCCTCCATGATAACATCTTGTGCTTGACTGTTCAGTTGTGTGTTCTGGTCAGCATCATCCAAAGACACAATTAGTGTTTCATCTTTATTAATAAAAATTGATTGATTAATTTCTTGAATTACCTCAAGTGCAGTCTGTGTAGCTATTTCACTTTCCAAGTGGGTTGGCTCTTCCTCAAGATGAGGCTCCCCCTGCACCTGAGCACTGTCTGCAATATCTTGTGCAGGTGATTTTTCAGGAATCTCTTGCCTCTCTTCATCAGGCATATCCTTAGTTAGGACCCTATCCCATCTTAAGATAATCTTTATGTCCATTCTTCTCATATGGTTAATCTTTAAACCAATAGTCTGTGTCATTATTTCTGGAATTATTCCAGCCAAGTAGAGACTCATAATCCTTCCCAGATTTGGTTTCTTAATACTTTCCTTAATCTTTTCAAAAACTACTGCTGACCAATCTGTGTTTAGTATGTAGATGATCCTGGTCATTAGGCTAAATATATAGGTAGAAATCCTATCATGCCCCCTTGGCTTACAGAGAATGACTTTGCCAACTATTTCTGAAAGGAATTTTCCTCACTGATTCATTCCTTTTCTGTTCATTGAGGATCCAATCTTCATGGTGGGATCCAATCCACACCATTGAAGTGCTTCCCTTGACTTGGATGAGGTAACTTCTACTTCTTCTTGAATTCTTGGTAGTTGAAGAGTCTTCCTTAAGCTCTTCAAAGTAAGTTTAACCTTAGTTCCCTGAACTGTAGATTTGATTTTAAGTCCTGTAGAATCTAAGGTAGCTGCGTCATAGAAATCTAGAATTTCTTTCTTCCAAATCTTTGTTGGTTCAGATATCAAAAATTCTAACCCATTTTCAACAATTAGGGTTACTACAGCTTTAATTTCCGGTTCCGCATGAACAAAGGCGTTGCGTAGCAACTCATAGCCTTCATTGACATTGTCTTCTAGCTTTTGCGCCATTAGGGTTATGTGAAAGCTTGTATTGAGAAGAGAGAAGTTGTCGACACAAGGTTTTGGTCTCGAAACTATGGAGAGTGTGTCGACAGACTATGTTGTTAACCTATTTATACCTTTCTAAATAAGGAAGGTAAAAAGGCTCGTCAAAATCCTCTTAATGTGTCGACACTGTTGAAATGTGTCGACACAGACTTCTATTGTCTCGATATAAGTGTTGACATCTATGTGTCGACACTTATTCCATTTGCGCTCGATGAAATCTGTGTTGATCCTAAGTGTCGACATCACTTCTGTATGTGTCGACACCACTTCAGGATGTGTCGACACAACTTCTCTGAAGTGTCGACACCTATTCTCGAGATGTGTCGACACCACTTTCTTGGAATGTCGACACCATTTCTCTGGAAAGTCGACACCATCTACTCTGTGTCGACACAAACAACTTCTGATGTCGACACAATTTTACTTAGCCAAATTTTGTAAACTAATTTATGTTCAACATTCCTAAACCAATTTTGAAATTGTTGAATTTAGTTTCATCTAAAGGCTTAGTAAACATGTCAGCTAGTTGTAAATCAGTACTAACAAATTCTAAAGAGATATCCTCTTTCTCTACATGATCTCTAAGAAAATGGTATCTTATTTCTATATGCTTTGTTCTACTATGAGAAACAGGATTATGAGCAATAGAAATAGTACTAGTATAATCACATAATAATGGAGTTCTACTTACCTGAATACCATAATCTTCCAACTGATGATGTATCCACAATAGTTGTGCACAGCAACTTCCAGCAGCAACATACTCAGACTCAGCTGTGGATATTGCCACACTGGTCTGCTTCTTACAGCTCCAAGACACCAATCTTCCTCCTAGAAATTGACAGGTGCCTATAGTACTTTTCCTGTCTACTTTACAACCTGCAAAGTCTGCATCTGAATAGCCCATTAGTAGAAAATCTTTATTCCTAGGATACCAAAGGCCTAGATTAGGGGTGCCCTTAAGGTATCTCAAAATCCTTTTGACAGCAGTAAGATGAGATTCTTTAGGGCAGGATTGGTACCTAGCACAGACACATGTAGCATACATGATGTAACACCCCCTATCCGTCGCATAGTATATAGAAGTAGGTCCGGCCGGGGCCCGACGCCATATACCACAGACAAACCATGTGGTTACGTATGGAAACCATCCAACCAATCTCAACGTCCTACACAGAGCATTCTAGCAGAAGCAGTTTATAAGAGTTGTAAACAAGAACCCAGCATAGGAGCATGAATGTCCACTAATACCAAAAGGAATGTTATACAAAAATACCCAAAACCGGCCTTAAGGCCTTACAAAGTGTTTCACTTGAAAATTACATGTTTTACAAACCACGGCACGCAGGCCGGTCATACATGAATAAAGCAGTAAACACTTCTACTTGGGCCTTCGAGGGCCAGCTTCGCAAAAAGGGCTTTAGCCAGCTATTGACCGCTTGGTCCAGCTGCACCTGCAAGTAACATACCACCGCATGGTGGCAAAACAAGGCAACGGTCAGCAATGCTGACCAAATTATAACGATCCCGCCCCCAACTCGGGGCGGCGATGCTCCTTCCCTGCATTTCATTAGCATAAGCGAGCCATATATATAACCATAGCCATTACATCACAGACGTTGGCTCGTACGGCCACACGTCCCGTGCACTCAGGGCACATTCTCGGTGAACCGGTCGATGTCACGTCAATTAAAGCCATTAATATTCTGGACTCACCACCGTCACTTAGACGGCCAAACCTATGAGCAATTTGTCTTCCTGGCCTGGGTCACGACAATTTAAGCCATTGACCGCCAAAGACTCACATCTATGCCAACGGCGAGTGCCACGTAACCTTAGGTCTCTCTAACCGAACGACATAAAGCGGGTACAGTTCCATCTAACCCGTGCTCATATCGCAACGACAATTTAAGCCATTTGCGCGGGTCAAACTTCCTCTGAGTCCCATTCTATCGCAAGTCACATAACCCCGTTATGTTCAAGTTGGCTCTCAGGCCACCAAGTTGGCAAGATCTCATATCCGCCCAGTTTTTCGGGTGTACCTTTGGGTTAGTCCCCAAGGCTCCCTGCTGCAATCTACCGCGTAGAAAACCCGAAAAAACAACCAATAGCACGGAGTCTTCTCCGGCCTTATGCAATGCAACATCACCGATCCAGACTAACATGTCCGGGTAGGCTTCACACATCATGCCTATGTCCGTTCTCGCATACGGACTCTAAACATCGGGGACTTCACATATCTACCCAAAGGAACGCCTCCAACTCTCCGCAAACTCGCGAGAGCGGGCTTCCTATGCTAGGAAACAGAGCTATTCGTGCTCAAGATGAGGATCGTTACCCTTGAGTTCCTCTTTGGCGCCATTGAAAAGTAATCGGATGGAAATCACCGCACTTGCATTGCCTCCGTGGATCCGGAGTCGGCTTGCGATAAGGAGCTCCGAAGCTCCTCCAATGGCGGATCTAGCTCCTCTTCCACTCTTAGCTCTCCTCTTTCTCTAAGGACTTAGAGAAATGAAAAGTGAAGGAAAGTGATGGATTTCTAAGTCAACTCACGGGTATATCCTCTCAGGAACAACCCCCAGCCGTTGGATCTCAACCTAAGAAAACGAACTGCTTTGATTCGGGGCTGAAATGCCCAATCTGGACCGAACACGGCCTGACACACGCCCGTGTCCAGGGCCGTGTGCCGCATTCACCGTCAAAATCGAATCACCTGGAACCTCACACGGGTATCGAACACGCTCGTGTTCGAGCTGACACGCCCGTGTTCCACCTGACATGGCCGTGTAGCCGGCCGTGTACACTATGATTTTTCCCCCATTTTCAACCCGAGCACTGCACGGGTTCTAGGACACGCCCGTGTCCTTGCCCGTGTCACATTGACACGCCTGGACCCCAGGCCGTGTACACGGGACATTTCGTCGAGGTAAGATCGACGACTTGATGACACGGCCTTGGACACGCCCGTGTCCTAGGACGTGTTCCTTGTCTCGACGATCGTCGAGTGAATCTCGACGACTCCCCGGGACGATCATCGACACGGGTCGACACGCCCGTGTCGCAGGCCGTGTGCCCATTCTCGACGAATCGTCGAGTATAACTTGACGACTTCACGGCTAAGTGTCGACACACGCTTGACACGCCCTGGGACACGCCCGTGTCCCAGGCCGTGTGCCTTCAGCCAGAACCCAAACTGGCCCAAAACATCCCCCTTCGCTCCTTTGAGTTTCGGGGCGTTACAACTCTCCCCCTCTTAAAAGAATTTCGCCCACGAAATTACATAAAGGAAAGACATACAAAAACAAAATTTTGTTCCTGAGCGGAACAACTCTGGATACTCGTCAAGCATAGTCTGCTCTCGCTCCCAAGAGAGCTCCTCACGACCGCAATTGTCCCATCGGACCTTGACCATCCTGATCTCTTTATTGCGTAGTCGCTTGACCTCCGAGTCCTTAATCCGCACGGGCTTGACCTTTGTCGTTAACCCACTATCCACCGGCACTTGATCAACCGCGATCACTTGCGTAGGCTCTTGCACCGCCTTCCGAAGCACCGAAATATGGAATACATCATGTAAACCACTTAGCTCCACTGAAAGCTTCAGCCGATAGGCCGCTTCCCCAACTCGCTCCTGAACCTCAAATGGTCCAAGGTATCTTGGGCTTAGCTTTTTCAATCGCCGCACCCGCGAGACACCCTTGAACGGCTTGATCTTCAAGTATACATAATCGCCCACAGCGAACTCCACGTTCCTGTGCTTGGCATTATAGTACTTTGCTTGCCGGTCCTGAGCGATAAGCAACCTCTCCCTGAATGGTTCTCACCAAAGAAGTATCACCCTCTACTTCCGATCGCTTATACAACTTTGACTCACCCGTTTCTATCCAAGACAACGGCATGCGACATCTTCTACCATATAGGGCCTCGAAAGGCGCCATCTGAATACTTGCTTGGTAGCTGTTGTTGTATGAGAACTCCACCAAATAAAGGTGGTCTTCCCATTGCTTTCCAAAATCCAAGACACACATGCGAAGCATGTCTTCCATGGTTCTATTCACCCTCTCGGTCTGCCCATCTGTTTGTGGGTGGAAGGCTGTGCTAAACTTCAGCTTTGTTCCCAACATTTGCTGCACCAGCCTCCAATAATTGGACGTGAACCACCCATCTCGGTCACTCACGATGCTGCGGGGCACACCATGAAGCCGTACTATATTATCCACATAAAGCTTTGCCAGCTTCTCCACCGGATCGTCCTTCCTATGTGGAATAAAATGCGACACCTTCGTTAATCGATCAACAACCACCCAAATGGCATCGTTACCCTTTTGCGACCTTGGCAAACCGTGCACAAAGTCCATAGAGATGTCGTCAAATTTCCACTCCGGAATAGGCAAGGACTTAAGAAATCCTCCCGGCTTTTGGCACTCCGCCTTTACCAAGGCGCAGGTTTGGCACTTCGCTACGTATAGCGCCACATCCTTTTTCAAACCCGGCCACCAAAATAGTTTCTTTACATCACGGTACATCTTCGTGCTCCCCGGGTGAATCGAGTACTTGGTATGGTGCGCCTCGTACAACAACTCCACCCGTAAATTGCCCACACTTGGGACGCACAGACGACCGTCTTTCCAAAGCAATCCGTCCTCCACGACGAATTGGGAATTTGACCCATCCAGGGCCTCTATCATGAACTGCTTCATATGAGCATCCATATCCAAAGCCTGCCGAATCCGATCAGTCAGGTCATATTGGACTTCAGTCCAATTCAGAACTGCTTCAGCACTTGATTGTCTATCAACACAAACAATCTCCAACGCCTCCAACTCCCGCACCAACCGCTCATCATGCACCGATAGCCAATTGGCTTGAGCTGGGGCTCGGCGACTCAACGCGTCCGCAACCGCATTCCCTTTGCCAGGCACGTAGTGGATCTTGAATGTATTGTCCCCCAGGAACTCCATCCATCTACGCTGCCGCATATTCAGATCCTTCTGATCTATCAGGTACTTTAGGCTCTTGTGATCGGTGTAGATATCAATCTTCACACCGTACAAATAGTGTCTCCACAGCTTCAAGGCAAAAATCACGGCCGCCAACTCCAAGTCATGGACCGGATAATTCCTCTCATGCACTTTTAGCTGTCTCGAGCCATAAGGTATCACGCTTCCGTGCTGCAGTAGCACGCAACCCAAACCGCTGCCTGAAGCATCGCTATATATCTCATAGCCTGCGGTTCCACATGGCGAACTCAGCACAGGCGCCGTGGTCAACCGACACTTCAATTCCTCAAAGGCTGGCGCGCACTCCGGCGTCCAAACGAACTTATGATCCTTCCTCGTCAAAGTAGTGAGAGGTAACGCTAACCGCGAGAAGTTCTCTACGAAGCGCCTATAATAGCCGGCAAGCCCCAAAAAGCTCCGGACTTCTGCTACCGTAGCAAGCTCAGGCCACTCCCGTATAGCAACAATCTTCGCCGGATCCACAGCAATACCCCCTCCACTCACTATATGCCCGAGGAACGCTACTGAGGATAGCCAAAACTCGCATTTCGAGAACTTGGCATACAACTGATTTCTCCTTAGCGTCTCCAACACCAAATGAAGATGCTTGAAGTGATCTTCCTCACTTTGCGAGTACACCAAAATATCGTCGATGAAGACGATCACGAAATGGTCCAAGTACTCCCTGAACGTCCTGTTCATCAAATCCATGAATACTGACGGCGCATTAGTCAGCCCAAACGGCATGACCGTAAACTCATAATGCCCGTATCTCGTACTAAACGCTGTCTTCGGGATATCACTCTCCCTTATCCGCAGCTGATAGTACCCAGACTTGAGATCTAACTTCGAGTACACCGTCGACCCGACTAACTGATCAAAGAGATCATCAATCCTAGGGATCGAGTACTTGTTCTTCTCAGTCAGCTTGTTTAGCTCCCGATAATCAATACATAATCTCAAGCTTCCGTCCTTCTTCTTAACAAAGAGGACCGGTGCGCTCCAAGGCGAAGAACTCGGGCGCACATACCCGTGCTCCAACAACTCTTGAAGTTGAACTTTCAGCTCCGCCATTTCCTTAGGCGCTAGCCGATACGGAGATCGTGACACAGGCTTTGCACCTGGCACTAGGTCGATCGTAAAATCTATCTCCCGCTGAGGCGGGGCTCCAGGAAGATCTGCGGGGAACACATCAGGGTATTCCGATACCACTGAAATACAATCCAAAGCAGGCTTCAGCTTTGCAACCTCCACTAGTTTAAAGAACAGTTCTGCTCCGGCACGAACCGCCTTCACCACCTGAAGAGCAGACATCAACGTCTTTCTCGACCCCTTTAAGCCCGTAAAAGTCGTCTCACGACTTGCTCCCAGCTTGACTTCCTTGCTACCGCAATCTATATGGGCCTGCTGCTCCGAGAGCCAGTCCATGCCAAATATGACGTCGAACTCCACTAATGGAAGTAAAGACGCCCGCAGGTCGAACTCCTGCTCCCCAATACGAATCTTAACATCACAGATCCTATCCTCTCGCATCGAACACCGGTGGGGCAACAACACATCCAACTTGTCCTTCGCCATCGAAGAAGGGACTCCGATGCGTGATATAAATCCTTCGGACAAGAAGGAGTGTGAAGCTCCCGTATCGAAGAGTGCTCGTGCCGGATTTTCACAAATCAATACAAATCCTAAACAAGTAGTGGTAAGGTAACATGTGCATAACAAGCATATAAAGAAATTGACTTGCAATAAATTAAATCGTACCTGTCACCACATCAGCTTGTTTAATGGCCTCCTGTTGGCCAAGATTGTAGACCCTTGGTTGGGCCGGAGCATAATGGGATGCGGTCGACTCCACCGCCTTTCGCTTCTCTTCATAAGTAGCTCCCGGACCTCCTCTCGGACTTAGGACGTCCGCTCCAACAATCACGGGGAAATGCCCCGTCTTTCCACATGTAAAGCACGCGCCCGGGGTCCGACTCGTAGTCGCTCCAGAAGCGCCAGAAGGAGCTGGACCCGAAGTCCTATGCTTCTTGAAAGACCTCCGATAGCCGGACTTTGAAGTAGTCGGCACTCTGAACTCAGATTTCTTTTCACCCAAGCTTTTCTTCGCTTGCACGCTCTTCATGTCCTTCTCCAAGGACCGGGCAGTATTGACCAAGGTTAAGAAACCCTGCGTCATTGGCCCCGACAGTAGCAGTCTCAACTCATCCCTCAAGCCTTCGTAGAATCGATTAGTCTTGCGCTCCTCATCCATGATGGTGGAGCTAGCATAACGACTCAACCGCGTAAACTCGTGGAGATATTCATCCACGCTCCTCTCACCCTGCACCAACTTCAGGAACTCATTCTCCATTGAAATCCTCTGAGTAGAAGGGAGGTATCTTGCTAAGAACAATCCCGAGAACTCTTCCATCGGAACGTCTATCAGTTGTCTACCTCTCAAATGATGCAGCTCCAATCCTTCCCACCACATCCTCGCTTCACCGTCCAGCAGGAACGTAGCGATGGTGGTCATTTGCCACTCCTCCGTCTCCGTCGCCGTCATGACTCTCTTCACCCTAGAGAGCCAGTCTTCAGCCTGAGATGGGGTTCCCAACCCCGAGAATAACGGAGGGTTAAAGCTCATTACATGCTTTAGCTGCCTCTCAGTTGCCCTCCTTGGCACTACCGGTTCTACGACCACTTGCTCCACCCTCCTCGGCTCAGCCTCTCGCAGAGGTTCTTGCTCCATCACGGGAGCGGGCAGCTACGCTTGCCTTCCACGCTGCGCATTAATCACGGCCAACACCGCTTCAGCCACCAATCGTATATTTTCAGCCGACAAAGGTGTTGCAGGAGCAACATCCGGTGCACTACTAGCCTCAGAAACTCGGCGTTCTGACGGCCCAACACCACTTCTGGTCACCTATAATGGTACAAAACACCGTTAAGCGACCAAATAAATTGCAAACAGCAATTATAGGAACACGCAGATTCCTCAAACACGAGTATTTTCATTCCTAAGTGGACATTCATGGGTTCTTTTTACCATTATAACGATGACGCACACAATGTGCTCACCACCCCTTAAAAAGAATTCGCCCACGAATTCACTTTAAGCCCGACCAAAACCAGTAGTCTGATACCAAATTGTAACACCCCCTATCCGTCGCATAGTATATAGCAGTAGGTCCGGCCGGGGCCCGACGCCATATACCACAGACAGACCGGGTGGTTACGTATGGAAACCATCCAACCAATCTCAACGTCCTACACAGAGCATTCTAGCGGAAGCAGTTTATAAGAGTTGTAAACAAGAACCCAGCATAGGAGCATGAATGTCCACTAATACCAAAAGGAATGTTATACAAAAATACCCAAAACCGGCCTTAAGGCCTTACAAAGTGTTTCACTTGAAAATTACATGTTTTTCAAACCACGGCACGCAGGCCGGTCATACATGAATAAAGCAGTAAACACTTCTACTTGGGCCTTCGAGGGCCAGCTTCGCAAAAAGGGCTTTAGCCCGCTATTGACCGCTTGGTCCAGCTGCACCTGCAAGCAACAAACCACCGCATGGTGGCAAAACAAGGCAACGGTCAGCAATGCTGACCAAATTATAACGATCCCGCCCCCAACTCGGGGCGGCGATGCTCCTTCCCTGCATTTCATTAGCATAAGCGAGCCATATATATAACCATAGCCATTACATCACAGACGTTGGCTCGTACGGCCACACGTCCCGTGCACTCAGGGCACATTCTCGGTGAACCGGTCGATGTCACGTCAATTAAAGCCATTAACATTCCGGACTCACCACCGCCACTTAGACGGCCAAACCTATGAGCAATTTGTCTTCCTGGCCTGGGTCACGACAATTTAAGCCATTGACCGCCGAAGACTCACATCTATGCCAACGGCGAGTGCCACGTAACCTTAGGTCTCTCTAACCGAACGACATAAAGCGGGTACGGTTCCATCTAACCCGTGCTCATATCGCAACGACAATTTAAGCCATTTGCGCGGGTCAAACTTCCTCCGAGTCCCATTCTATCGCAAGTCACATAACCCCGTTATGTTCAAGTTGGCTCTCAGGCCACCAAGTTGGCAAGATCTCGTATCCGCCCAGTTTTTCGGGTGCACCTTTGGGTTAGTCCCCAAGGCTCCCTGCTGCAATCTACCGCGTAGAAAACCCGAAAAAACAACCAATAGCACGGAGTCTTCTCCGGCCTTATGCAATGCAACATCACCGATCCAGACTAACATGTCCGGGTAGGCTTCACACATCATGCCTATGTCCGTTCTCGCATACGGACTCTAAACATCGGGGACTTCACATATCTACCCGAAGGAACGCCTCCAACTCTCCGCAAACTCGCGAGAGCGGGCTTCCTATGCTAGGAAAGAGAGCTATTCGTGCTCAAGATGAGGATCGTTACCCTTGAGTTCCTCTTTGGCGCCATTGAAAAGTAATCGGATGGAAATCACCGCACTTGCGTTGCCTCCGTGGATCCGGAGTCGGCTTGCGATCGGAGCTCCGAAGCTCCTCCAATGGCGGATCTAGCTCCTCTTCCACTCTTGGCTCTCCTCTTTCTCTAAGGACTTAGAGAGATGAAAAGTGAAGGAAAGTGATGGATTTCTAAGTCAACTCACGGGTATATCCTCTCAGGAACAACCCCCAGCCGTTGGATCTCAACCTAAGAAAACGAACGGCTTTGATTCGGGGCTGAAATGCCCAATCTGGACCGAACACGGCCTGGCACACGCCCGTGTCCAGGGCCGTGTGCCGCATTCGCCGTCAAAATCGAATCACCTGGAACCTCACACGGGTATCGAACACGCCCGTATTCGAGCTGACACGCCCGTGTTCCACCTGACGCCCGTGTTCCACCTGGCCGTGTAGCCGGCCGTGTACACCATGATTTTTCCCCCATTTTCAACCCGAGCACTGCACGGGTTCTAGGACACGCCCGTGTCCTTGCCCGTGTCACATTGACACGCCTGGACCCCAGGCCGTGTACACGGGACATTTCGTCGAGGTAAGATCGACGACTTGATGACACGGCCTTGGACACGCCCGTGTCCTAGGACGTGTTCCTTGTCTCGACGATCGTCGAGTGAATCTCGACGACTCCCCGGGACGATCGTCGACACGGGACACACCCTCGACACGCCCGTGTCGCAGGCCGTGTGCCCATTCTCGACGAATCGTCGAGTATAACTCGACGACTTCACGTCTAAGTGTCGACACACGCTTGACACGCCCTGGGACACGCCCGTGTCCAGGCCGTGTGCCTTCAGCCAGAACCCAAACTGGCCCAAAACATCCCCCTTCGCTCCTTTGAGTTTCGGGGCGTTACAACTCTCCCCCTCTTAAAAGAATTTCGCCCACGAAATTACATAAAGGAAAGACATACAAAAACAAAATTTTGTACCTGAGCGGAACAACTCTGGATACTCGTCAAGCATAGTCTGCTCTCGCTCCCAAGAGAGCTCCTCACGACCGCAATTGTCCCACCGAACCTTGACCATCCTGATCTCTTTATTGCGTAGTCGCTTGACCTCCGAGTCCTCAATCCGCACGGGCTTGACCTTTGTCGTTAGCCCACTATCCACCGGCACTTGATCAACCGCGATCACTTGCGTAGGCTCTTGCACCGCCTTCCGAAGCACCGAAATATGGAATACATCATGTAAACCACTTAGCTCCACTGAAAGCTTCAGCCGATAGGCCGCTTCCCCAACTCGCTCCTGAACCTCAAATGGTCCAAGGTATCTTGGGCTTAGCTTTTTCAATCGCCGCACCCGCGAGACACCCTTGAACGGCTTGATCTTCAAGTATACATAATCGCCCACAGCGAACTCCACGTTCCTGTGCTTGGCATTATAGTACTTTGCTTGCCGGTCCTGAGCGATAAGCAACCTCTCCCGAATGGTTCTCACCAAAGAAGTAGCACCCTCTACTTCCGATCGCTTATACAACTTTGACTCACCCGTTTCTATCCAAGACAACGGCGTGCGACATCTTCTACCATATAGGGCCTCGAAAGGCGCCATCTGAATACTTGCTTGGTAGCTGTTGTTGTATGCGAACTCCACCAAATAAAGGTGGTCTTCCCATTGCTTTCCAAAATCCAAGACACACATGCGAAGCATGTCTTCCATGGTTCTATTCACCCTCTCGGTCTGCCCATCTGTTTGTGTGTGGAAGGCTGTGCTAAACTTCAGCTTTGTTCCCAATATTTGCTGCACCAGCCTCCAATCATTGGACGTGAACCTCCCATCTCGGTCACTCACGATGCTGCGGGGCACACCATGAAGCCGTACTATATTATCCACATAAAGCTTTGCCAGCTTCTCCACCGGATCGTCCTTCCTATGCGGAATAAAATGCGACACCTTCGTTAATCGATCAACAACCACCCAAATGGCGTCGTTCCCCTTTTGCGACCTTGGCAAACCGTGCACAAAGTCCATAGAGATGTCGTCAAATTTCCACTCCGGAATAGGCAAGGACTTAAGAAATCCTCCCGGCTTTTGGCACTCCGCCTTTACCAAGGCGCAGGTTTGGCACTTCGCTACGTATAGCGCCACATCCTTTTTCAAACCCGGCCACCAAAATAGTTTCTTTACATCACGGTACATCTTCGTGCTCCCCGGGTGAATCGAGTACTTGGTATGGTGCGCCTCGTACAACAACTCCACCCGTAAATTGCCCACACTTGGGACGCACAGACGACCGTCTTTCCAAAGCAATCCGTCCTCCACGACGAATTGGGAATTTGACCCATCCAGGGCCTCTATCATGAACTGCTTCAATATGAGCATCCATATCCAAAGCCTGCCGAATCCGATCAGGCAGGTCATATTGGACTTCAGTCCAATTCAGAACTGCTTCAGCACTTGATTGTCTATCCACACAAACAATCTCCAACGCCTCCAACTCCCGCACCAACCGCTCATCATGCACCGATAGCCAATTGGCTTGAGCTGGGGCTCGGCGACTCAACGCGTCCGCAACCGCATTCCCTTTGCCAGGCACGTAGTGGATCTTGAATGTATAGTCCCCCAGGAACTCCATCCATCTACGCTGCCGCATATTCAGATCCTTCTGATCTATCAGGTACTTTAGGCTCTTGTGATCGGTGTAGATATCAATCTTCACACCGTACAAATAGTGTCTCCACAGCTTCAAGGCAAAAATCACGGCCGCTAACTCCAAGTTATGGACCGGATAATTCCTCTCGTGCACTTTTAGCTGTCTCGAGCCATAAGCTATCACGCTTCCGTGCTGCAGTAGCACGCAACCCAAACCGCTGCCTGAAGCATCGCTATATATCTCATAGCCTTCGGTTCCACATGGCGAACTCAGCACAGGCGCCGTGGTCAACCGACACTTCAATTCCTCAAAGGCTCGCGCGCACTCCGGCGTCCAAACGAACTTATGATCCTTCCTCGTCAAAGTAGTGAGAGGTAACGCTAACCGCGAGAAGTTCTCTACGAAGCGCCTATAATAGCCGGCAAGCCCCAAAAAGCTCCGGACTTCTGCTACCGTAGCAAGCTCAGGCCACTCCCGTATCGCAACAATCTTCGCCGGATCCACAGCAATACCCCCTCCACTCACTATATGCCCGAGGAACGCTACTGAGGATAGCCAAAACTCGCATTTCGAGAACTTGGCATACAACTGATTTCTCCTTAGCGTCTCCAACACCAAATGAAGATGCTTGAAGTGATCTTCCTCACTTTGCGAGTACACCAAAATATCGTCGATGAAGACGATCACGAAATGGTCCAAGTACTCCCTGAACGTCCTGTTCATCAAATCCATGAATACTGACGGCGCATTAGTCAGCCCAAACGGCATGACCGTAAACTCATAATGCCCGTATCTCGTACTAAACGCTGTCTTCGGGATATCACTCTCCCTTATCCGCAGCTGATAGTACCCAGACTTGAGATCTAACTTCGAGTACACCGTCGACCCGACTAACTGATCAAAGAGATCATCAATCCTAGGGATCGGGTACTTGTTCTTCTCAGTCAGCTTGTTTAGCTCCCGATAATCAATACATAATCTCAAGCTTCCGTCCTTCTTCTTAACAAAGAGGACCGGTGCGCTCCAAGGCGAAGAACTCGGGCGCACATACCCTTGCTCCAACAACTCTTGCAAGTTGAACTTTCAGCTCCGCCATTTCCTTAGGCGCTAGCCGATACGGAGATCGTGACACAGGCTTTGCACCTGGCACTAGCTCGATCGTAAAATCTATCTCCCGCTGAGGCGGGGCTCCAGGAAGATCTGCGGGGAACACATCAGGGTATTCCGATACCACTGAAATACAATCCAAAGCGGGCTTCGGCTTTGCAACCTCCACTAGTGTAAAGAACAGTTCTGCTCCGGCACGAACCGCCTTCACCACCTGAAGAGCAGACATCAACGTCTTGCTCGACCCCTTTAAGCCCGTAAAAGTCGTCTCACGACTTGCTCCCAGCTTGACTTCCTTGCTACCGCAATCTATATGGGCCTGCTGCTCCGAGAGCCAGTCCATGCCAAATATGACGTCGAACTCCACTAATGGAAGTAAAGACGCCCGCAGGTCGAACTCCTGCTCCCCAATACGAATCTTAACATCGCAGATCCTATCCGCTCGCATCGAACACCCGTGGGCAACAACACATCCAACTTGTCCTTCGCCATCGAAGAAGGGACTCCGATGCGTGATATAAATCCTTCGGACAAGAAGGAGTGTGAAGCTCCCGTATCGAAGAGTGCTCGTGCCGGATTTTCACAAATCAATACAAATCCTAAACAAGTAGTGGTAAGGTAACATGTGCATAACAAGCATATAAAGAAATTGACTTGCTATAAATTAAATCGTACATGTCACCACATCAGCTTGTTTAATGGCCTCCTGTTGGCCAAGATTGTAGACCCTTGGTTGGGCCGGAGCATAATGGGATGCGGTCGACTCCACCGCCTTTCCCTTCTCTTCATAAGTAGCTCCCGGCCTCCTCTCGGACTTAGGACGTCCGCTCCAACAATCACGGGCGAAATGCCCCGTCTTTCCACATGTAAAGCACGCGCCCGGGGTCCGACTCGTAGTCGCTCCAGAAGCGCCAGAAGGAGCTGGACCCGAAGTCCTATGCTTCTTGAAAGACCTCCGATAGCCGGACTTTGAAGTAGTCGGCACTCTGAACTCAGATTTCTTTTCACCCAAGCTTTTCTTCGCTTGCACGCTCTTCATGTCCTTCTCCAAGGACCGGGCAGTATTGACCAAGGTTAAGAAACCCTGCGTCATTGGCCCCGACAGTAGCAGTCTCAACTCATCCCTCAAGCCTTCGTAGAATCGATTAGTCTTGCGCTCCTCATCCATGATGGTGGAGCTAGCATAACGACTCAACCGCGTAAACTCGTGGAGATATTCATCCACGCTCCTCTCACCCTGCACCAACTTCAGGAACTCATTCTCCATTGAAATCCTCTGAGTAGAAGGGAGGTATCTTGCTAAGAACAATCCCGAGAACTCTTCCATCGGAACGTCTATCAGTTGTCTACCTCTCAAATGATGCAGCTCCAATCCTTCCCACCACATCCTCGCTTCACCGTCCAGCAGGAACGTAGCGATGGTGGTCATTTGCCACTCCTCCGTCTCCGTCGCCGTCATGACTCTCTTCACCCTAGAGAGCCAGTCTTCAGCCTGAGATGGGGTTCCCAACCCCGAGAATAACGGAGGGTTAAAGCTCATTACATGCTTTAGCTGCCTCTCAGTTGCCCTCCTTGGCACTACCGGTTCTACGACCACTTGCTCCACCCTCCTCGGCTCAGCCTCTCGCAGAGGTTCTTGCTCCATCACGGGAGCGGGCTGCTGCGCTTGCCTTCCAGGCTGCGCATTAATCACGGCCAACACCGCTTCAGCCACCAATCGTATATTTTCAGCCGACAAAGGTGTTGCAGGAGCAACATCCGGTGCACTACTAGCCTCAGAAACTCGGCGTTCTGACGGCCCAACACCACTTCTGGTCACCTATAGTGGTACAAAACACCGTTAAGCGACCAAATAAATTGCAAACAGCAATTATAGGAACACGCAGATTCCTCAAACACGAGTATTTTCATTCCTAAGTGGACATTCATGGGTTCTTTTTACCATTATAACGATGACGCACACAATGTGCTCACCACCCCTTAAAAAGAATTCGCCCACGAATTCACTTTAAGCCCGACCAAAACCAGTAGTCTGATACCAAATTGTAACACCCCCTATCCGTCGCATAGTATATAGCAGTAGGTCCGGCCGGGGCCCGACGCCATATACCACAGACAGACCGGGTGGTTACGTATGGAAACCATCCAACCAATCTCAACGTCCTACACAGAGCATTCTAGCGGAAGCAGTTTATAAGAGTTGTAAACAAGAACCCAGCATAGGAGCATGAATGTCCACTAATACCAAAAGGAATGTTATACAAAAATACCCAAAACCGGCCTTAAGGCCTTACAAAGTGTTTCACTTGAAAATTACATGTTTTACAAACCACGGCACGCAGGCCGGTCATACATGAATAAAGCAGTAAACACTTCTACTTGGGCCTTCGAGGGCCAGCTTCGCAAAAAGGGCTTTAGCCCGCTATTGACCGCTTGGTCCAGCTGCACCTGCAAGCAACAAACCACCGCATGGTGGCAAAACAAGGCAACGGTCAGCAATGCTGACCAAATTATAACGATCCCGCCCCCAACTCGGGGCGGCGATGCTCCTTCCCTGCATTTCATTAGCATAAGCGAGCCATATATATAACCATAGCCATTACATCACAGACGTTGGCTCGTACGGCCACACGTCCCGTGCACTCAGGGCACATTCTCGGTGAACCGGTCGATGTCACGTCAATTAAATCCATTAACATTCCGGACTCACCACCGCCACTTAGACGGCCAAACCTATGAGCAATTTGTCTTCCTGGCCTGGGTCACGACAGTTTAAGACATTGACCGCCGAAGACTCACATCTATGCCAACGGCGAGTGCCACGTAACCTTAGGTCTCTCTAACCGAACGACATAAAGCGGGTACGGTTCCATCTAACCCGTGCTCATATCGCAACGACAATTTAAGCCATTTGCGCGGGTCAAACTTCCTCCGAGTCCCATTCTATCGCAAGTCACATAACCCCGTTATGTTCAAGTTGGCTCTCAGGCCACCAAGTTGGCAAGATCTCGTATCCGCCCAGTTTTCCGGGTGCACCTTTGGGTTAGTCCCCAAGGCTCCCTGCTGCAATCTACCGCGTAGAAAACCCGAAAAAACAACCAATAGCACGGAGTCTTCTCCGGCCTTATGCAATGCAACATCACCGATCCAGACTAACATGTCCGGGTAGGCTTCACACATCATGCCTATGTCCGTTCTCGCATACGGACTCTAAACATCGGGGACTTCACATATCTACCCGAAGGAACGCCTCCAACTCTCCGCAAACTCGCGAGAGCGGGCTTCCTATGCTAGGAAAGAGAGCTATTCGTGCTCAAGATGAGGATCGTTACCCTTGAGTTCCTCTTTGGCGCCATTGAAAAGTAATCGGATGGAAATCACCGCACTTGCGTTGCCTCCGTGGATCCGGAGTCGGCTTGCGATTCGGAGCTCCGAAGCTCCTCCAATGGCGGATCTAGCTCCTCTTCCACTCTTGGCTCTCCTCTTTCTCTAAGGACTTAGAGAGATGAAAAGTGAAGGAAAGTGATGGATTTCTAAGTCAACTCACGGGTATATCCTCTCAGGAACAACCCCCAGCCGTTGGATCTCAACCTAAGAAAACGAACGGCTTTGATTCGGGGCTGAAATGCCCAATCTGGACCGAACACGGCCTGGCACACGCCCGTGTCCAGGGTCGTGTGCCGCATTCGCCGTCAAAATCGAATCACCTGGAACCTCACACGGGTATCGAACACGCCCGTGTTCGAGCTGACACGCCCGTGTTCCACCTGACACGGCCGTGTAGCCGGCCGTATACACCATGATTTTTCCCCCATTTTCAACACGAGCACTGCACGGGTTCTAGGACACGCCCGTGTCCTTGCCCGTGTCACATTAACACGCCTGGACCCCAGGCCGTGTACACGGGACATTTCGTCGAGGGAAGATCGACGACTTGATGACACGGCCTTGGACACGCCCGTGTGCTAGGCCGTGTTCCTTGTCTCGACGATCGTCGAGTGAATCTCGACGACTCCCCGGGACGATCGTCGACACGGGTCGACACGCCCTGCGACACGCCCGTGTCGCAGGCCGTGTGCCCATTCTCGACGAATCGTCGAGTATAACTCGACGACTTCACGGCTAAGTGTCGACACACGTTTGACACTCCCTGGGACACGCCCGTGTCCCAGGCCGTGTGCCTTCAGCCAGAACCCAAACTGGCCCAAAACGTCCCCCTTCGCTCCTTTGAGTTTCGGGGCGTTACACATGATATCTGGTCTACTAGTAGTCAGATATAGGAGGGAGCCAAATATTCCTCTATACAAAGTTTCATCTACAGGTTTCCTTGCATCATCATTGCTAAGAGATACACTTGTCCCCATAGGAGTTCTCATGGTAGTGGATGACTCCATACCATACTTTTTAATTAACACCAGGGTGAACTTAGACTGGGATATAGACAAGCCATCATCGGTTTGTCTTACTTGGAGACCCAAGAAGAACTTAAGTTCTCTCATTCTGCTCATTTCAAATTTCCCTTGCATAAGTTTTGTAAACTTTCTACAAAGGTTACTTTCAGTAGAACCAAATATTATGTCATCAACATATATTTGAACTAGGATTATCTTTCCTTTGGATTCCCTAAGGAATAGAGTCTTATCTATTTTCCCCCTTGAGAATTTGTTCTCAATGAGTAAAGTAGATAGGGTTTCATACCAAGCCCTTGGTCTTGTTTCAACCCACACAAAGCTTTCCTAAGTCTATAGACATAAGTATGATAGAGTGGATAAATAAAACCTGAGGGTTGTTCTACATAGACCTCCTCTTTTAAGTCTCCATTTAAGAATGCAGATTTGACATCCATTTGGAACACTTTGAAGCCTTGATAAGCTCCATAGGCTAGGAATAGTCTAATAGCTTCCAACCTAGCCACTGGAGCAAAGATCTGATCAAAGTTTATGCCCTCCTCCTGTTTGTATCCTTTGGCAACTAGTCTTGCCTTATTCTTCACTATGATCCCACTCTCATCAAGCTTGTTTCTGTATATCCACTTTGTCCCTATGACATTGTGGCCCTTTGGTTTTGGAACCAAATCCTAAACCTTGCACCTTCTGAACTGATTTAACTCTTCCTGCATGGCATCAATCCAGTGTGGGTCCTTAACAGCTTCTTCAAATCTCTTGGGTTTCATTTGAGATAAGAAGCTAGAGCAAAGAAATGTGTTCAAGTTCCTGCTCCTTGTTTGCACTTCTTATCTTGGATCACCAATGATCTGGTGTGCAGGATGATCCTTCAACTATCTAACTGTTGGAGGTAATCTATCAGCAGTTTAACCTTCTCCAATTTCTTCAATATGCTGCACCTCATGGTCTTCATTAGCATCTTGAGTGTCTTGTACTCCCCCTGGACAGGAACTACCATTTTCCACATCATGCTTTGTAGTTGGAACTTCTCTGATAGTAAGCTGGTCCATCTTCTGTTGTATACCTTGAGAACTACAAGAACTTTGATGACTCCCTTTTCAGAACCACCAAAGATAACTTTAGGCCCATTCAGCATAGGTGAGTAGTCCTTCAGCAATCCCCTTATTCCAGTCATGTACCAGGAACATCCACTGTCCGAGTACCATATAGGGGCATGGCAACTTGGACTCACCTGCAACAAAGATTACAAACCTTAGAACTCAAATAACTTTTGGGTCCTTGGTTTAGGTTACACTGAAATCTAACAAATCTGCCGGCAGCTCTCTTAACAGGCAGACTGCTATTCTCCTTGACACTGGAATTGTGCCAATAATCTAAGGCATACTGGCCTATCTTACCACAGCATCAGCACTCAAACTTATTATACCTCTTTTTAGGTATAATCTTAGCTGTATTGTTTACAGCAGGTCTTTTGTTTTGTGCTGGAGCTTTGACTTTCTTATTAGACTGTGCAGTCCATGCAGTTTTCTTATAGCCTAATCCTGGCTTACCCTTTTGAGACACAAACTCATCAATCAAGGGTAATACAGATTTTGGATTAGAAAAACTAGCCACAATCTACTTCTCTTTCTGAAGTCTGTTTTCCAGACTTTTAATCTGATCATTCTTGAATGTGATTGTTCCCATTTGAATAACAGTTATGTTCTTCAATCTGGTAATCTCATTCAACTTTTGACCTAGCATCTTCTCTGAATCAGATGCAGCCAACTTAAGAGCTGCAATTTCCTTAGCCTGATTCTTGGCCAGATTTTTGCTTCTCTTAAGTGCCTGCAATTAATCTCCATATTCATCAATCAGCTGATGAATATCTCCTTCAGATTCAGACCCATCTTCATCTCTTGATGAAGATGCATCTGATTCTGACCCAGCGAAGTAATCAGAATCTACAGATACACAATTTTCCTTACTAGGGCCAGCCTGATCCTGCACTTGTCTTCTTCAGACACAGCCATCAGTCATTTGCACTAATGGTCATCCTACTCATAGATAGAGTCCAGTAATTGCATGAACTCATCCTCTTCTTCTACAAACAGACCAATATATGCCTCAGCCTAAGATTCTAACTCTGAAGTTGATTGATCTGTCAAGCTTTTCTCTTTCTCAGCAACCAAGGATTTCTCCTTCTTGCTCTTGTACTAAGACTTCTTTCTAATAGCAGACTCCTTTCTCTTATCTGAACAGTCAGCCACAACATGTCCAGCTTTGTTGCAGCAATAGCATATAATCTTGGATGTAGTTGACCTACTAGGCTTTGTCTCATTCCTGTCTTTCCTGGATGATTTCTTCTTCTGATAATAATCATCCTTGGACTGAGATATGGAAGGATTAGTTTTCCACTGTTTCTTCTTCAAGAATCTCTGGAACTGCCTTGTAAATGCTGCAAAGTCTTCATCTGAATTATTGCTGTCTGAATTGGGATTATCTGAATTTTCTGAGATAATTTTTGCATCTCTCTTAGTAAAAGATGGAGACATTTTCCTATTCTTCCTTGTAGCTTCAACCTTGAAAGCCACTGACTTTTCTTTATAGTCACCCTTTGTGTTTTTCTCTTCCTCCTTTCTAGCTAACAGCTGCATCTCATATGACAGCAATTTTCCAAACAGTGTTAGAGGAGAAATCTCAGTCAGTCTGACCACTTCCCTTATGACACAGATTTTTGTATCCTAACCCTTTAGTCAAAGACCTAAGGAATTTATCATTTAACTCATAAGTACTGAAAACTCTTCCATAAGACATTAGTTCATTGACTATCCTATAGAACTTCTTATAGCATTCAGTAATACTTTCAGACTTGGCTTGTCTGAAACTCTCATATTCTTGATTAAGCATAGATTTTCTATCTTGCTAACCTCTTCAGAACCCTCCATGTAGACAATCAATGTGTCCCACATCTCCTTGGAGGTTTTGCAGTGTATTAGATTCTGGAATGTTGAATCATCAATGGCACTTACTATAATATTCTGGGCTCTTTTATCCATTGTAGACAAGATGATCTCATCCTTAGTCATCTCTGAAAAACCCTTTGGAATTCTTTGATTGGCATCAAGTACATAAACCTTCATTGGAACATAAGTTCCTTCCTTAATTATTATATAGATTCTAGGATCAGATGCCTCCATAAATAATCTGACCCTTTCCTTACAGATTCCAAATATTTCTTTTCTGCAAATAGGCAATTTCATTGCACCAAGTTCTTTATGGTTTTCTCCTGAACTCATTTTCTTAATCTTAATTCTGCCTTATAGACCTCACTCAGACTGTTAAGTCTAACTTTGAGTAACCTCCCTCGGATACCACTTGAAATAATTAGTGCCTAACCACCTAGAGGGGGTGAATAGGTGTAATTCCTTTTTCTTCTAAGGCAGAATATATATTCAGTTATTTAATCAGGAACAGTTAATTCTACAGCTAACACAACACAGAATTCACAGAATCACAACAACACAGATTGCACACAGATTTTATAGTGGTTCCCCAAGGTCTGGGTACATCCACTTTCCGCCTTCACCTATCTAGCAGTGTGCTAGATTCGACCTAACTTCTTCTCTTCACCTCAGATCTTACAGTAGCTCAGAACCCCAACAAGGCTCCTACAACTCAGAGTGAGTCCACACTACTACATCTCAGGCAATCTGCCCTACCTCATCCTTCAACAAGGCCTACAACTCAGAGATCATAATCTCCTACAACTCAGGCTCACAGCCCTACCTCAGCTTTCAACAAGGCCTACCACTCAGAGAAAATACTCTCCTACATTCAGCCTTTATAAACACAGGCTTACAACTCAGATCTTATATAGATCCTACAGAAAATAGATTTAATAATATGTTTTACCACCACCCTGGTAGAGAGAGAAAGGATGGATGGCTTCTTGATCAGTTCTTAGAAGAATCTGATGGCAGAGAACAACCACTCTTAGCTTTATTCAAAGTTTCTTGAATCTGAACTCAGTAGGGTTGAACTCCTGTGAAGTTGATCTTCAATCAGCTTCTTTCTTGATATTCAGATCTCAATCTAAATCCATCTTGGCAGTCTGGTTCAGCAACTGCACTTCAGGGACTAGTTTATATAAGCCCCTTCCTTCTCTTCAATAGATGGAGCTCTCTCTCTCCAACTTATTCTTAGATCTTCTTAATTCTGTATCTAGTTCTGTTGTGTCAAAATCGATCAATCCTTTTGTTCAAGGAGAATGCCTTTATATAGACTTTCTCCATGGTAGCCTGCTGATCCGATTTCTAACAAACTTCTGACAGCACTGACAGTTGTAGTAGACCAGTCGGTAATGGCAACTGTCAAGTCATCCAGTCACTTCTTGAAATTCTGTCTGTCATCAAAGTGTCGAGACTGAACTTCATCATATGTCGACCCAAGTAGACTAAGTGTCGACACAAGCCTTGATGGTGTCGACACAGCTTCCTTAGTGTTGACACTGCTTCTCGACACAGCATCTGTAGAATGTGTTGACACTGATTCTGTGTGTCGACACAATCACTTCTTTTCTTTAACTTTGTTGAAACTCTGCAGTGTGTCGACACAAGTCCTGTATGTCGACACAGTTGATGTCGACAAAGTCTTTTGTGTGTCGACACTGTCTCTATGTGTCGACACAGTTGATGTCGACTAAGCTTCTCTATGTGTCGACACTGCCTCTGTGTGTCAACACAGTTGATGTCGACTAAGCTTCTCTATGTGTCGACACTGCCTCTGTGTGTCGACACAGTTGATGTCGACTAAGATTCTTTGTGTGTCGACACTGCCTCTGTATGTCGACACAATTGATGTCGACTAAGCTTTTCTGTGTGTCGACACTGCCTCTGTATCTCTACACAGTTGCTTCAGGTGTCGACACAGCCTTTCCAAGTGTCGACACAATTAACTCCAAGTGTCGACACAGCTTTTATCCAGTGTCGACACAAGCCTTCATAAGTGTCGACACAGCTTCTTCTGCTGTCGACATATAGACTTAGAAACTTTTTCGTGCATTCTTGCATTTTCTTAACCTGCACATATAAACTCAAAACAACATCAAATACACCTTGATGCATATCATTGAGTAAGGTGAGGCTTCTTAAAATCTGGTACATATTTTTCATTGTACCCAACACATTATATTCGGATTTATAGTAGTTTTCTGGAACACAAAAATAAGCTTGCTGATTGAAGAGATAAAGAACTGAAAATGTCTAAGTCTTCTACAACAAGGACAAAAATCATTTTTTGTAAGAGAAGAAGAAGCAGAGCATTCATAAGTTACTATTTATCTTCAAGGCCACTGCATACAACATTATTTCATCAATAGTTTGAAAAAATAGAGCTCTGAATTTGGCTTCTCAACACAAGCAGAAATATTCTAAAGATCAATAGTCTTGTTGCTGTGCAGAAGATAGGACTGGGTTTTCTCAGTTCAGAAAGGAGGCTCTGAGAACTATTTCTCTGAAGTCAATCATCATCAAACATTTACTCAATCTATAAGATCATCTGTTGATCTGATTTGTAAGCCTGTACTATAAAAGCTGAGTGTAGGAGCCGAGTCTCTTAGTTGTAGGATCCTAGTTAGGATCTAAGGTAGGCATTGTGCCTGTGGTAGAATCTCTGTGTAGATATAAGGTAGGAGATTTGATATCTCTGAGTATAGGGTTGTCTAGCCTAAGGTAGGAGTTGCTATATTATGAGCTGTAGAAGTGTGATTCACTTCGAGGTGTAGGATCCTATGGGATCTGAGGTGTAAGCTCAAGGAGCTGAGATAAAGGAGAAGATAGCCGAATCTAGCTCACTTCTAGATAGATGAAGGGGGAAAGTGGATGTACCGTTGATATGGGAACCACTATAAATTTTGGTGTTTAGTTGTGTCTCTTGAAAGCTAACAATAAAATCTAACATATAACTCAACGAAACTTAAAAGTTGTTCAAAAAGACTTGAAAACCTATTCACCTCCCCTCTAGGTGTGTAACTACTTTTGAACAAATACTTTTAAGTGATATCAGAGAGAGGTTGTTCAAAAAAGACTTAACAGTCTGAACAGATCTCCAATAGTAGCAGAAGATTATCTCCATGGGTTCAGGTGAGAACCATAAGGAGTTGAGCTCCATGAAACTTCCTATTTATAGGAAAGAGAACTTTGGGATTTGGAAAGAAAGTGTAAGGATATTTATGGAAGCCTCAGACCCAAGGATATTCATAATAGTTCAAGAGGGACTCTTCATTCCCATGAAGGTCTCTGCTATAGATGTCAATGTCCAGACTCCAAAGAAATACACTGAGATGACCAAGGATGAAGTCATCCTAACAACCATGGATAAAGGGCTCAAAAAATCATTGTTAGTGCCATAAAAAACTCCACATTCCAGAACTTGGTCCACTGCAGAACTACTAAAGATATGTGAGATTCTCTTATAGTATACATGGAAGGAATAGAGGAGGTAATGGATGATAGGAAATCCCTCCTAAATCAACTATATGAGCCCTTAAAGCAAGGCAAGAAAGATTTCATAGCCGACTGCTATGAAAAGTTCTTCATGATAGTGAACAGTCTGATCACGTATAACAGACAGTTCACAAACTATAAGCTAAATGACAAGTTCTTGAGATTTCTAAATAAGGAATGGGATATCAAGATCTGTGCCATTAGAGAGGTTGGTAACTTGGTCAACAAAATGCCTAAGAACCTATTTGGGAATCTTCCGTCTCATGAGATGAAACTGAACTCCAGAAGGGCTGAAGAAGATTCTACCAGAACTCTCAACAAAGAGAAAGTTGTGGCCTTCAGAGCAGAGGCATCTATGAGAAGTAGAGAAAATACTCCTTCATCAAGGAGAGCTGCAGAGTCTGAGAGTTCTGATCCCAGCTCCTCAGGCAATGAACTATCTGATGGAGAACTGACACTATTCTCCAAATAGTTCAAGAAAATGCTGATCAGGAGAAGACGGTGGAATAACAAGGGCTCTTCAAGCTCCACATCAAGTAAGCCTTATTCCAACAAGAACAAGTCCAGAAAAGACATCTGGGGAAAGGTATGATTCTAAGTAGAACAAACACATAAAGACTAATGTTGTTTACTATTAATGCAACAAAAGTGGACATGTCATTGCTGACTGTCCAATCAAGAGGAAGGATCACGTGAAATCTGATGATAAGAAGCACTATAAGGATGAGAAGGCTGAAAAGAGATTCTTAGCCAAGAAGAAAATCTCTCTTTTGGCTTTTCTTCTTTGATCTTGTCTCCTGGCTTAGTAAAAACAATTTCTCTGTTTGGATCTGAAGCTTGCACTTTGATCATGGTCATATTAACAGCCCCTAAAATCTTCAAAGATGTAATCATCAACATTGAAAAATTTGTTAGCTTTTTCAAACCTTTTAAGCTCTTCTTTCCTCTACTTTGACATTATTGTATATTCTGAGGGATCCTTTCCTTCAGCACTGGCTTTGTTGATCATAGAAAGGCCAACAAGTTCTTGGAACCTGGCCATCCTAGCTGAAGTACCTATTTCTAGATCTTCAAAGGGCACAGGAGGAGAAGGAGGTCTGTTGGAGCTTTCAGCTTATTGATGTTCAGGGAATTGTTGTCGTTTTTGTTGTTAATGTTGCTGCTATTGTTGGGGTTGGTACTACTTACCAGATGGATACTGTCTTTGCTCGCTGCTTCCTGAGGATGAGGACCTACCCTGATGTCTTTGATATGTTTGAAATTGGGTAGTCCTTTGAGAAGTGGAACCTTAAGCACCAGCAGCTAGAGGAGGAGGAGGAGGGTCCCTTCTGTATTTCTGAGTTGGAGGAGGGGAGTATCTTCTGCTTCTCTTTCTCTCTTTCTGTTCATTCATGGATAACCACATCCAAGCTGGCATCCCTATATATGGAGTTATCTTCTGAACGATATAGTAGAGAGTTTCATTGGCTGGATTTGGCTTAGGAGCAGGAGGAGGAGCTTTCCTTTTCTTAGATACTTTCTACTTCTTTGGATCCTCATCAGAATCCTCATCCTCCTCATCATCATCAGATCCCTGAGGATTATCATATAGATCATTTAACGCCTTCAGGGCCTCAGCAGAAATAATAGGCTTCTCAGATATAGATGGAACTACAGAAGGAGCTGGAGAACTAACTGTGATAGTGCTTTCAGCAACTGCCTTATTCTCTTCTTCAATATCAGTCAAGATCAAAGCATCAAGATCTGGCATAGGGGAGTCATCCATTACAAACCTTGGTGCAAAAATAGCTTCTGGAGAGGATGGAATGACTGTAAGCTGTGGAGCAGCAAAACTGTCCCTGATTTGCTTGGCAATTTTTGGACAAATTGGTCAAGAATGGGGGACAATAGCCAAAGATGGCTTAGTATAGTCTGCTGGAAGGAAACTCAAATATATAGTATAAAAAATTTTCAACAAATGTGCTAAATCTACTGTGGGATTTAAAATAAAATCACCAGCAGTAAGAATCTCTTCAGTAACTGACTCATCTAAATCCATGTCAGTCTCAATAAAATGAATGAAATCAATAAAATCTGTATCTTTTGCTGTTGCTGCCTCTGCATCTGCTGGAGCTGGAGCTGCTGAAACTGAAACTGCTGCTACTGTTGGAGCTGCTGCAGCTTCTTCATCAAGCATCTCCCCCTGCCTGGTTTCAGTGTGAACTGGAGACAGGACCCTAACTGAAGAGGGGGAAGCAGTGAGGGCAGATATCTGGGCAGAGAGGGTAGATATGGAAGTAGCAAGAGGTGTAATGGCCTCTGCTATTATTGTTTTGAGGAGGGGTGTGATGAGGGCAATGACAGATGAGATGGTGGAGGGATCCAGTGGTGGAGTTGTAGTTGGTGTTTCAGATGGTGGTTGGGTGGAAACATTTGGAGGGATGGTAGATGTTGGTGAGGATGGAGGAGGAGCATCTTGCATTTGGACATCCTGGATGTATTCAGTTGGAGGAGGAGTATTAGGAGGAGATGACAGTAGATTGAAGGATGGTATGAAGGACAAGTGGGGTGGAAGAGGAAATGAAGGTGGTGATGGAGCTAGTGAAGCATGTGGAGATGGAGGATGGGTAGGAAGATGAGTGGTTGTTGGAGAGGTATGAATGGGGGATGATGGAGGTGTGGAAGTTGGAATGATGGTGTGGGCTGTTGCTGAGATTTGGATGGCTGGAAGAGATGGTGAGGGTGGAATGATCTCTTCAGTAGGGTGGGGAGTGGCTGTAACAGCCCTTGTGCTCTCAGAAGCTTTGGTGGCAGAGGATGAGGCCTTGGAAGGCTTTGTTATGGTCCTCTCCCACCTACCAAACAAGACACAGGTAAGCCTTTTGCTGATATTGATGAACATCATCTGGGAGACCAGTGATTCAGCATCTTTTTCCTTCAAAAAGATCCTCAGGATCCTTCCAAAATAAACTTCCTTTTTGTTATTCTTCTTCTTTATTAGATCAAAGATGATCTGAGCCCAGTCCACTTGCTTCTTGTTAACCACTGCACACATAACTAGAAATTGATGTCTGGTTATATAATCGTGTGCAGTGTGCTTGCCTAGCAAGACTTTCCCGACAATGTCTGCCAGAAACTTATATTCTGCAGATAGATGCTTCTTCAATAATTTATTAGAGTTATCTCCAGTATAACCCATCAAACTCAACATCATAGCATATTCCTCATTATCCATTTCCAGATCATCTTATCCATTATTCAATCCAAATATTTCATTTAATACGGCGGGAGATAGAGAAACAGTATTACCCGCAATTGATCCAGTCATGGTATTCTCCTCTGTGGTTGAAGATGTGTAGACCCATTCTCTAATCTTAGTTCCAGACAGTTTGATCCTTGTTGTCATCAGATTCTTCAGATGCTGCTCTTCCAGAAGTTCCAGAATATTCAGAAAAATCGGGTCTGAATGCTGGAAAGAATCAAAGTCGACATCGAAGCCGGTGTCGAACTTCATCGCAGCAAAGGTTCCTGCTTGAATCTCCATGAGAGTACCTGCAAGAGGAAAACAATGATCAAGTGCAAAGAGCAACTCTTCCCATCGCCCATGCAAAATCGACTTACTATGCGATCCGCATATCCCTTCTGGCAAATGAGAATCCCGCACTCCTTCCTATCCACTTCAAGACCAAGAAAGTGATGAAGCTCTACTAAGTCTTTCATCTAGAAGCGTATAGCCAGCTCAGCCCTGAGCCTAGCTACTTCCTCCTCCGAATTCCCTGCGATAATCATATCATCCACATACAGCAGGACCAAGACTTGAAGCTCCCCCTTCTTCTTGACAAACAAGCTAGAATCCGAGTTGGAAGCAAGATAACCGCAGAATTGCAGATACTTTGCTATCTTCCCACACCAAGCTCTAGGAGCTTGCTTCAACCCGTAGAGAGCCTTCCTGAGCTTGCAGACATAGTCCGGATGAACTTTAGAAACAAATCCAAGTGGTTGATCCAAGAAGATGTCCTTGTCAATTTCTCCGTAAAGAAAAGTGTTCTTCACATCCAGCTGCCACATTCTCCATCCCTTGCAAGAAGCCAAGGCGATCACCACCCGAACCGAAGTTATCTTTGCAACTGGACTAAAATTCTCCTCATAGTCTTCTCCATACTGATGTGAGAATCCTCGAGTAATCAGACGAGCTTTGTATCTATCAATGCTCCCATCCGCTTTCCTCTTCAACTTAAACACCCACTTGCAAGTCACTGGAGTAATGCCATCAACATTGGGCACAAGGTCCCAGGTTTCATTCTTCTTAAAAGCAGCAATCTCTTCCTTCATGGCATCATCCCACTCCTTGACTCCAGTGGCCTCATTGAAGTTTGCAAGCTCTCACTCATCCAAAGAACCTGCAAAGAAGCATGAGACAAAGCTCACTGCATTCTCATCACAGTACCGAGCAGGTGTCTTTACAACCCTCTTCGATCTCTAAAGAGGTTGCTCGTTGCTCACTACCTTTGTTAATTCTTCAGGCTCAACACCTTCTTTGGGAATGATTTGAGCAATGCTCCCCCTGCTTCCAGAAGCCTCAACACCAGAACTTGAAGCAACAGGAGTTGTTGGTGAAACAATAAGCTCCTCTTCTAGAACTTCAGCAGCCAACTTCTACTCTTCATCAACCTTACTTTCTAGTAGATCAAACGAGCCACCTTCATACGATGTCAGCTCGTCAAAGACTATATCTCTTGACACAACAAACTTCTTCGTCGCAGGATCCATGTATTTCCATCCCTTCTTCCGCTCATCATAGCCAACAAAGACAAGCTTCCTTGCCTTTGCATCAAGCTTGGTCCTTGAAGCATCCGGGACATGCACATAGCAAGTCGATCCAAACACCTGAAGGTGTTCCACACTGGGCTTCTCCTTTAGCAACATCTCAAAAGGAGTCTTCATGTTGATCGGGCTGAGCGGCATCTGATTTATGACATAAGAAGCATAAGACATCCCGTTGGGTATTGTATCCACAATGTACCTGATTTGAAGAAGCCCCTGGACAAGCTAAGGTCAATAGACAATGTATTTGATAAAATCTTTCAAGTTGTACTTGCAGTTTTTCCACGCTAAGTGCACACCAATGTCAGGGTGCAGTAGGTCAATATACACGGGTTTGCACGATGTAATCCCTCGTTGAGCAGATCAGTGTGTTGGCCTACGTGTACTCTCTCTATTGGAGTGCACTTACTTTCAAGTACAGGGCCGTGTTTATGCAAGAAAAGACAAGGAGCAAGGATGGGTCAAGGAGCAGCTCTTGGGTGGAAAGACGAAAATTCGTCCAAGTATAATTCGACGAGAATCACTAGTGATTCTCGCCGAATCGTCGAGAATCATTAGTGATTCTCGCCGACTCTTTCCAGCTACCTCAAAACGGTGTCAAGTAAGATTCGGCGAGAATCACTAGTGATTCTCGCCGAACCCATCGCAGAGCAGATCATGAATATCAAGTAATATTCGTTGAGAATCAAAAAGTGATTCGGCGAGAATCACTAGTGATTCTCGACGAATCGTCGAGAATCACTAACTGATTCTCGCCGATTCGTCGAGAATCACCTGCGATTCTCGCCGATGTTTACTTAGCGATTTCTCTGGAAGTTCCTGAACCGGACTCTGCCGCTGACAATGTTCTGGACCGGGACTTAAGGATTCTTCTTGTGGGTCCCACAACGGTCATTTTTGAAAGCGTCTACAGTATATATATACGGGTATTTTGAACGGAATACACACAGAAAAGAAGCCGAGCACGATCTAACCCTAAAATCGCGAATCTGCTATGCCGCCGCCGTCGCCGCTCGCGCTAGTTGGTCGCCGCTGTTGATCGCGTTTCTTCCCGATCTCTGGCGACAGAAGCTTAGCCAAGCTTAGAGTCTCACACGTCTATCCAGAGATCCCTTGTCTCTCGATTTGTTGATCGGGAAAAACTTCCCCGTCCGAATCGATCGAGACGACCGATCCTCGTGTGACCGTTGGTAGACCTAGCTAGCTTCGCTACGAAGTTTGGATCTCTAAAGAACTGCAGCCGCACATCGTCGTCGCCGCCGATCCCGTGAACCTAGCCGCCGCCCTTCTTGCCGCCGCCGGTTCCGGGGAGATCCTCTCCAAGAGAGACCAAGGTTGTGGACTCTTTGTAGACTTCAAGATCACGTCGTCAACGAAGAGGGACACTGTAGTCTCCACACGTAGTTTGTATCTCCAGTACATTCTATTTTACTTTTGTTGTAAAGGAACGTAGGTTCCTAGTTGTAAGGGTTGGGTGCAACCCGGTTTGTGGGAGTGTTGACTCCTACGTGTGGAAGGGTTCCTTCCGATAGTGCAGGGATTGGATTTCAATCCTGTTGGAGAAGAGACCGAGTCGTCCCTGGTTGGGAGATAGGTCGAAGGGGGAAAGTGGATGTACCCAAGTCGGGGAACCACTATAAATAGCTTGTGTACTCTGTTGTGTTGTGTTGTTTTATTTTCGTGTGCAGGTACAATTTAAATACAGAAAAAGCGTTGCACGTCACCTATCCCCCCCCCCATAGGTGAACATAGTTGACACTAGGTGGACTTTCAAGTGGTATCAGAGGGAGGTTACTAATCAAAAAGGTTAACACCTTGAGTTGAATCCTGCCACTAGTGTCAAGAAGAAGACAAAGATCTACTATGGACGGGCTCAAGTACACAGGCAAGATCCCAGTGTGCACCAGGCTCAACTTTCCTATCTGGAAGGAAAGGATCAGGTTCTACATGGAAGCAGTCGATCCTCGACTCTTCATGATCGTGGAGGAGGGACCTTATGTCCCCACTAAGGCATCCACCATTGATCCTACCAAGAAAGTGCCAAAGAAACTTTCTGAAATGGACAAGGACGAGATGGTGCTAGTAGGACTTGACAAGAAGGCGTGAAACATTCTGGTCAGCGCGATTGATGACTCAATGATGCAAAACTTCAGCAACTGCAGGACAGCACAGGAGATCTGGCAGTGCCTGATCATCCTAATGGAGGGCACGGATGAAGTGAGGGATGATCGGAGATCCCTCCTGAACCAGAAATATGAGGCCTTTAGACAAGGGCCTAAGGAAGAGATCGGAGTCACCTACGAGAACTTCCTCAAGATTGTCAACGCCCTGAAAGGATACGGAAGAGTGTTCACCAATGGTGAACTCAATGATAAATTCCTTAGGTCCCTTACTAAGGAATGGGACACAAAGATCTGCGCCATCCGAGAGTTTGGCAGACTAGCTGAAACAGACCCGCAAATCCTGTTTGGGAAGCTAATGTCCTATGAGCTTCAGCTGAACACCAGGAAAGCAGAAGAAGAAGCAGAGAAGGCTGCAGCCAAAGAAAAGACTGTGGCTCTAAAAGCCAGTCACTCCAGAAAAGGCAAGGGTGCGGTTTCATACCGTGCCAGGAAAAAGGATGAGGAGGAGGACTCCGAGCAATGCTCCTCCAGCTCAGAGCTGTCGGAGGAGGATTTCTCCCTCATCACTCGAGAGTTCAAGAAGTTCCTCAAGATGAGGAATCAAAGAAAGAAAGACGGCTCCTCCTCCAGGCATCAGAAGAAAAATTATTCTTCTGACAGGTATGCATCTAGACCGAACAAACATCGCTCCTCTGACATTATTTGCTTTGGATGCAATAAGCCAGGACACGTCGTGGCCGACTGCTATCAAGGCAAGAGAGAAAAAGGGAAAGAAGATGAGCACAAATCCTCTAGAGATAAGAAGAAGGAGCGGAGCTACATCGCCAAAAGGCCAAAGACACTGAGTGAGTCTGATTCCTCAGACTCCAGTGATGATGAGGAAGCCTACTTCGAGCTGGTGGGTCGCTCTGACTCAGAAGGAGAATGCCCCCCATTTACTGGGAAGGTAAAAGCTCACACCCCTCTCTCCGACTCCGACTCTGATCCTGAGTCTCAGGATGATGAACCTGAGGATAGCCTTTCGGCCCGTGAAGCTGAGCTCCTCGAGAAGTATGAGCTTCTGCTCAACACATTCGAGGAGTGCCGAAAGAGATTGAAGGCTGAGAAAAAGGAAGTAAAATTCCTTAAGGGTGAGTGTGTTTCCCTAAGGGAAGAGGTCACCAGTTTGATATCTCTCCGACAGGAGCACCTTGACCTGACCTCAAAGCATTCAGAGTCTCTGAAGCTCCTTGATCTTAAGCAGGAGGAAGTCGACAAGTTGGAAGAACAACTTGCGGCAGAAAGGAAGATCGTCAAGAGCTTCTCTATGCCAAAAACAGTTCTTCCAGTTGTTGATACCTTCTCTGCTCAGGCCAAAGGAGCTGGCTTGGGGCATGTAGGGGTATCTGGTTCCTCATCCAGGAGAAACAGGAACCAGAGGAAGAATAAGGCCGCCAAGAAGGCCTCTGCTGATGAAAAGGGAAAGGCTCCGCTCAGTCCTGTTGCGTTCAGAAAGCCTAGCTTTCCTTGCAACCAACATGACTTTGAATCAACCTTTGGTCATCATTTTCGGCCCTCGGTTGCAAAGCCAAAGAGCCGATATGATGGTTGGACCTTTCCCCGGAACTTCGGTGAGAGTGCCCTCAAGGCACCTTATGAGGAAATCCACATGGGAAATTATGGTCAATTCTCTAGCGGCCATAATGGAAAGCAGGCACCAAAAGCCAAGCCTGTTATACAGAAGCTGACGAAGTCATGTGACTGCTGTCACCATGAGGCCTCTACCTCCAGATCCAAGGCCCCAGCTGTACCCACCATTCCCAGGGTAAGGCAGGAGCCTAGGAAGAGGTACAACAGATTCTACTGTTGGTGTTGTGGCAAAGTCGGTCACTTTGCCGTGGATTGTTGGTTTAATCTAAGGCATTACGAGACTCCCTATGTTAGAAATGCGAGGCCGACCACTCGTAGGGTTAACCAACCGAGGGCGAGTGTGCTAACCAGGAATCTAGGACCCAAGTTCGATTGGGTTCCTAAGGCAAATTAATTTTGTTTTGCAGGAATGTCCAAAGGCCACCAAAACGCCGATCTGGTATTTGGACAGTGGATGCTCCCGGCATATGACTGGGACAAGAAGCCTGCTGCGTGATTACACTCCAGTCGAGAATGGACCCAAAGTCATCTTTGGAGGTTCAGATCGAGGAGTCACCAGAGGTTACGGTATGATTTCCAACGGTATAATCTCTATCACCGACGTGGCTTATGTTGAAGGGTTAAACCATAACCTGATCAGTGTAAGTCAGTTATGTGACAAAGGTTATGACGTTAAGTTCTGCAAGGATAAATGTCTGATAATTTCACGTACCTCTTCTGAGACGGTATTATCAGGCATTAGGAGCAGAAATATCTTCTGCTTAGATTTTCTCAGTATAGATTCATCTACCCCCGTATGCCTTGTGGCAACAGGCAGTGCATCTCTTTGTGATCAATGGCACAAGAGATTGGCACATATTAATTTCAAGATAATTAGTATGTTGTTTTCTAAGAACTTAGTAAGGAATGCTCCCAGTATCAAGTGCATCAAAGATAGCCCCTGTCCTGCATGCCAGATGGGCAAACAGACTAGGGCTACCTTTAAGAGCATCGCAGACAAAGACTCTTCTCGATGTCTTTACCTTTTACATATGGACTTGTTTGGTCCAATGCAAGTTCATAGATTGGGAGGCAAGTCCTATACGCTAGTGATAGTTGATGATAATTCTCGGTTTACATGGGTGTTCTTTTTGAAACGAAAGTCAGATACGTTTGACATCTTCACTAGTTTTGTCAAGCAGGCTTAGAACAAATTTAACTGCTCAGTGGTCAAAATCAGAAGTGACCATGGAACAGAATTCGAATCTGGTGCTATGACAGAATTTTGTGAAGAACAAGGTATCTTTCCTGAGTTTTCCTCCACGCGCACTCCTCAGCAAAATGGAGTTGCGGAGAGGAGAAATAGAACTCTCATTGAAGCCTGCACGACAATGTTGAAAGACGCTTCTCTCCCGGAATACTTCTGGGCAGAGGCTGTCAATACAGCTTGTCATGTACAAAACCGAGCATTGATCAACAAGCATCATCGTAAGACGCCTTACGAGCTACTGAAAGGCAGGAAACCAACCATGTCCTACTTGAGGATTTTTGGTTGCAGATGCTATGTACTGAATAATGGGAAGTACCCGCGTACTAAATTTGGTGAAAAATGCTTCGAAGGCATATTCATGGGCTATAGTTCCCACAGTCGGGCATATAGGGTCTTCAATAAGAAAACCCTAGTGGTAGAAGAATCAATAAATGTTGTATTTGATGAAGGAAGTTTGCTTAACAGCAATTCTTCCAGTGGTATTCTTGAAGATGCAGGTGCACGACTTGAACAGCTGAGTCTGGACGAGACCGCTAAAGATGACACTGCTAAGTACGTCAAAGTTTCCACCTCCACGTCATCTGAAAATGTTGAAGATCAAAATGGAACAAATCTCTTAGAAGAAGGAGAAGCCCAAGAAGTAGTCGAAACTCCAGACGCCAGACTTCTAGAGCTCCGGCACGTGAGGGATCATCCTAGAGATCAGATCATCGGTGTCACATCCCGCAATTTAATCCGGTGATCGGTGAGATTCATTCTCACCGAAAACAACTCGGTGAGAAATCGGTGAGAATGATTCTCACCGATTCACTATTTTTGATTATATATTTTTTTTTATTTAAAATACTTTATATATATATAAAATATTAATACTTATAATTATTTAAAAAGGGATGATATAACATATATCGCTACGGAGGGCCAAACGCGCGCCGAATCGAACGAAATTCGCACCGTAGGCGAATGACGACGCTACGAATCCAACGGCGAAGTCGAAATCGATTTCCGACGCACCGTTTTCGAGATAATAATTTCTAAAGTTAACGGCGTACGCGAAAACATACAAACTTCAATCGCGCGCCGAGGCTCCAAAAATGCTCGGAACGCGACGAAACTTGACGAGCAAGTCTAAAATCAGCCGATCTACTTTCCTAATATAAAATTTTCCACTCCCGACGCAAATCCCAAAATCTGGCCGGTCAAACCTAACGAACGCAAACGCGCTACGACAAAATTGGTAAGAAAATCCGACGAACAAAACTCGGGCAAAAACTCCCGAAGCCAAAACACAAGCATTCCCCAAGAGGCTCCACCGAGTCACCAAACAGACTCCGGCTCGCTAGGGAATCTTGCTACCAGGCATCACCAAGCCACGCAGGGAACCTAAAGAGCTAAAAGCACGCTCTAACAACGACACATGACCAAAACGCGCTAACATAACGCCCTGACGTCAAAATACGTCAAATAAGAAATTAAATAAATCACTGGAAAATCGGGGGCGTTACAGTCACTCCCCCTAAAAGAATGTTTCATCCCGAAACTTTACGCATAAAACAATTCTACCAAAGAGGAAAAGAAAATAACCAAGGGTTATCGAATGCTTACCGAGCACAACTAGGAGAACAAATGAGGATGCGCCTCCCTCATAGCTGACTCCAACTCCCAAGTCGCGCTCTCCACGTCTTGGTTTTTCCACAGAATCTTTACCATCGGTATTGTCTTTTTCCGCAACACTCGATCTTGCACATCCAAAACACGGATAGGAACTTCCACGTAGGAAAGGTTAGGCTCCAACTGGGGCACTGCATCCAGCACTTGTTTGTCACTTAGCACACACCTCCGCAGTTGGCTCACGTGAAAAACATTGTGCACGCCAGGAAAATTTGTGGGCAATTTCAACTTGTAGGCTGACACACCAATCCGCTCCACAATTTCAAATGGTCCCACATACCTTGGGTCCAACTTATGGTTCTTACCGAACCTCTTCACTCCAACCCTCGGGGAATCCTTAAGGAATACCATGTCCCCCACAGAAAATTCCAAAACGGACCTACACCGATTGGCGTTCTTCTCGTACCGCTCTTGAGCTATCCGAAGTTTCTCTCGAATAAGCTTTACAGAGACTTCCATTTCTTCTAAGGCATCTGGACCTAACATCGGCCTCTCACCAACCTCAGCCCAAAATAGAGGAGTTCTACATCGTCTTCCATATAGCGCTTCGAAAGGAGCCATTTGCAGACTCTCTTGATAACTGTTATTGTATGCAAACTCCATCAACCTCAAGCGTTCATCCCACGCTCCTCCGTGGTCTAATATATAACAACGGATCATATCTTCCACAATCTGATTAACACGCTCCGTTTGACCATTGGTCTGTGGATGATATGCGGTAGAATATCTCAAGTCAGTTCCCAATCCTTCTTGAAGGCTCTTCCAGAAACGACACGTAAACCTGGAGTCTCGATCTGATACTATACTTACGGGTACTCCATGTAACCTGATAACTTCATTCAAATATAGCTCCGCTATCTTTTTCATCGAGTAACCAATCTGAAAGGGTACGAAGTGTGCACACTTTGTTAACCTATCAACAATCACCCAAACAGAGTCATGCCCTCGGGGAGATCTCGGCAAACCAGTAATGAAATCCATTGAGATACTCTCCCACTTCCAAGTTGGAATCTCTAAAGGCGCTAATTTTCCACCAGGCCTTCCATGATCAGCCTTAACTCTTTTGCACGTAAAACATTCTGACACAAACCTTGCAATGTCACCCTTCATCCCAATCCACCAGGCAATATGTTTCAAGTCCTTATACATTTTTGTAGACCCTGGACGGTAGGCCACACTTGAACTGTGTGCCCCACTTCACAACTTATCTCGAATATCTCGAAAATTGTGGATGCAAAATCTACCGCGGTACTTTAGAGTACCCGCGTCATCGATCGAAAAGTCAGGCAGCTCCCCCTTCTCAGTTCTATTATGAAGGTGCAGTAGATCAGGATCATCCTTTTGATGAAGCCTCGTAAGAGAAATCCATGAAGGCTCAGACACTTCCAAACTGCTTGGCGAGTCACATCTACCAACTGAAATATCCATTAAAAGGAACTCTTCTACCAACAACTTAGTGGAGAGATTGAAAATTTTCCCTGTCTTCCTGCTTAAGGCGTCGGCTACCACGTTAGCCTTACCCGGATGGTATAAGATCTCCACTTCATAATCAGCCACATACTCTAACCATCTGCGCTGGCGCAAGTTCAACTCCTTTTGAGTGAAAACGTACTTCAAACTCTTATGATCTGTATAAATCTTGCACTGCGCGCCATACAACAAGTGTCTCCATAATTTCAATGCATAAATAACTGCTGCGAATTCTAAGTCATGCGTAGGGTAGTTCCTTTCATGAATCTTAAGTTGTCTTGACCCATACGCAATCACTTTTCCTTCTTGCATCAACACACAACCAAGACCCACGTGGGATGCGTCCACGTAAACGGCATAGTCTAATCCTTCCGTAGGCAATGTCAATATCGGAGCAGTGCACAGTCTATTCTTTAGCTCTTGGAACGCTTCTTCGCACTTATCTCTCCACACAAATGCTGCATTCTTCTGCGTCAATTTGGTCAATGGCGCAGATAATGTAGAGAAACCCTCTACAAACCTTCTATAGTAGCCAGCCAACCCTAGGAAGCTTCTTATTTCTTTGGGTGTGGCAGGCCTCGTCCATTCCATAACTGCGGCTATCTTTTCTGGGTCGACAGAGATTCCGTCCTTGTTAACCACATGACCCAGGAAAGAAACCTGAGGCAACCAGAACTCGCATTTACTTAGCTTGGCGAACAACTTATGGTCCCTCAAGGCAGATAAAACTAGACGCAAATGTTGGTCATGCTCCTCAACATTGCGTGAATACACCAACACATCGTCTATAAATACGACCACAAACTTGTCCAGAAAGTCCTTGAATACCCTGTTCATCATGTCCATGAAAGCAGAAGGTGCGTTGGTCAAACCAAACGACATCACCAAAAATTCAAAATGTCCATATCGGGAACGGAAGGCAGTCTGCGGTATATCTGATTCACGGATCCTTAACTGGTGGTAGCCCGAACGAAGGTCAATCTTAGAGAACACGGCACTGCCCCGCAGTTGATCAAACAAATCATCTATCCTTGGCAACGGATACCTATTCTTGATCGTTACCTTATTTAGCTCTCTATAATCGATGCACAACCTCATCGATCCATCATTTTTCTTGACGAACAAAACGGGAGCACCCCAAGGTGAAGAACTCGGCCTTATAAATTCGTTCTCAAGCAACTCGTCTAACTGGATACGCAACTCCTCCAGTTCGCGTGGGGCCATTCGGTAAGGCGCCTTGGCAATATGACGCGTACCCGGCTCCAAATCTATAACAAACTCCACGTCTCGTTCAGGCGGGAGACCAGGAAGATTAGCTGGAAAGACATCAGGATAATCACGAACCACCGGGATCTCCTTCAAACACGGCAAACTAACCTTGGTTTCTAAAACCGAAACCAAACAAGCAAAACATCCGGAATCTACAAGCTTCCGAGCACATACCGCCGATATAGTCGGAGAATCCTGGCGCGGATAACCGTAAACACTCCCGGGCTGACCGTTGTCCATCCTGAAGTCCAAGCGTTTACCCTTGCATTGGATCACAGCATCATATCTGGACAACCAGTCCATGCCTAGGATCACATCGAAGTCTTCCAGATCTAACAGCTTCAAATCAGCAAACGCGAGGAAATCGCCTAACAAAATTGGACAACTCTGAATACCCTGGTCCGAAACTACAGATTCGCCTGAAGGAAACTTGACACAGAACGCATCACCAACACGATCGAGATCCAACCGGTAACGCTCTACGAAGGCCCTAGCCACAAATGAGTGGGTAGCGCCGGAATCGAACAGAACACGCGCCCAGCGGTTCTTTACCTTAAATCGTCCTATAAAATTGCACACGCGACTAAGGAAGCGAACGCTCAAAACTATAACTATGAGCTAAACATTAGAACCAGGGAAGAATCTAACCTGATATCACTTGCGTGGACGTCTGAGCTTCGTCCATAGAGACCACGTTCAACTTTCCTTTCCCCTTGTCCACTCGCTGCGGCGGCGGCAAGGCCTGAAGAGGAACTGGCTGCAGAGTAAGCTGAGCTTGCGGGCACTGATACTTGAGATGACCCACTTGACCGCACAAGAAACAACTTCTAGTCTTCTTCCAGCAATGGGCATCATCGTGCCCCGGCTTCTTGCATACCGAACAAAGCAAATCTTTCTTTTGGACACCTTGGATCGCATGAATCTGCTCTTTCTTTTGAGCTCCTAACCTTTGATAACATCTTTCCAATGGATGGCCCGGTCGGACACAGAAACTGCATACCTCCTTGTTTCTCTTCCTCGGAGCAGCGTCAGGGACCTGAGCACTCTTACCCTCATCAGATTTTCTTTTATCCTTCCTTAGTTGTTGACCTCGATTCTTGGCATTATCAATTGCCTCTACCTTTAAGGCAGCTTCCACCATACCAGCATAACTTGAGGTCGCATAGGCACTTGCTAATTGCTGGACGTCACTCCTTAGCCCAGCCAGAAATCGCTTGCTTCTATTTTCATCGGAACTCACCAAGTCTGGGGCAAATCGGCTTAGCTTACTAAACTCGATTTCATACTCGCTAATCGTGAGCTGCCTCTGCTTTAAGTGCAGGAAATCATTCATCAGACGGTCCCTCTCGACCGATGGCAGAAACTTGCTCAGAAGTAGCTCCTTAAAGGAATCCCAGGAACACCCGTCCTTCAGACCTTCTTTCTCCCTCAGCCACCAGCCCTTTGCCAATCCTTTGAGCTGATATGCGGCTAACATCACTTTCTGATCATCAGTGATCCCGGAGTATGAGAACATCTCCTCGATTGATATCATCCAATCGTCTAAGACCATGTAATCTGCCTTGTCATCATACATCGGAGGCCTAAGTCGCTGAAACTGAGAAATAAAGGTCAACTCTGGTGGCACCACGACCGGAGGCACCAGAGGAGCGGGGGGAACAGGGACAGCTTGACCCACAACAGGGTCCTGAACTCTCGGAATCTGCCCTGCCACGACTGCTAATAAGGACTGGACCTGAGACTGCAAATCCCCTACTTGCTTTGACAAGGCTTCATTGCTTTGTCTCAGACCTTCTATCACTGCGCTGCTCTGCGCACCTGATGATTCTCCCTCCGACTGGGGAGTCAACCTTGTCGAAGGACGCCTCGACATTCTAACGTAACAACAAAACACTAATTAGACACCTAGCCCACCCACTAGAACCAAACACATAGTACAAACAATACATACTTAAGTACTTGCTCCCGCTGCTAACTTGCTCTGGGATTTCAATAATGATGATATGCTTATCCTACGATGATTTACTATCATCACACTAACTCTTGTGCCTAGATCGGGAATGCATGAATTTATATTCTTTTTGACTCAAAAATTATGTGTGTACACATGTCATCCTGCAAATCTTTAGCTTGGCACGTTGTGCTTATGCAATGTTATGCTATGCATGATTGTGCTATGCATTCTAAAAAGGCCCTAATGCATGTTATGAGCGGCGTACACATGAAAATGTTATGCATCCCATACTACATAACATTTCCATGCAACGAAAAAGAAAACGTGCTAGCCGCATTCATGTGGTGAGGTTATGCATCCCATACTACATAACCCTCATATGTTGCCTCCTATGGTGGATCCATATACAAACACATAGTATGCATCTCATACTACATAATATGCCTCGTATACTTCATGTCATGCTATGAGTGTAGTGTTCGTGCTTCAGCCAAGACGTGCTGATGACATATCGGTGTGTGTATGATATGACTCTAAACACCTAATACTTACAGGGACAGGTTGCCCGACAATTTGTCAAGCAACCTCCCTCTGATACCAACTGTCACATCCCGCATTTTCTCATTTATAAAAATAAATAAGAGCACGAGAAAACTACGAGCTGTGATGCCACGTCAAGCAGGGGATAACTGTTGACGCTCAGGCAACACTCTAAACCTTCAAATCATAAGTTAAAATGAATAGAAAACTGATTTTTAAATTAATTGGCCGTATCCCTCGGCTCAGTGGATCAGATAGTCCACGGTTTGAAAACTATTTTTATACGTAGCGGAAAAATACTTCATTTATGCTAAACATCCTAAAAGAGCGCATAAGCATCCTAAGAGGACAACTTACACTATGCAAGACCCTATATTTCAATTTATAATGTTTATAAGGAAAACCATCTTTTTACGCATTGGGAAATAGAGTTTGAGCTTTTATAAAACATGTTGATCATGCAATATATATAGTAGTTCTTTTATAGGGTTTAAAGTAACTAGCAACCTAGCATAAAACATTCCCAGAGAGCAAGTGAAACTACCACAAAATAGGTAAACTAGCAGCTAAGCAAATACTTAATATCACAAAGGAAAATCACCAACGAGTGTCAACAACCTGACACGAACTCGCTGGTGAGCATGTATGTCTGTACTACTACAAGGCTAAAGAACTACCTCGACAAGCGAGGAAAACACTGCCAAAGCGCAGTCCACAGAGAAACTCCTGAAACTAGCCCACAGCCGGCTATAGACCTGAACCTGAGGCATTCAAAAGAAGAACACCTCAGCAAGAAATAATGAAACAAGTGGCAAGGAAGCATCAGATAATAATTGAATAAAAGAACAGAAAGAAAAAGGGTTACCAACCCTGCAAGAGTAAATGCCGAAAAACTCAGCTAAAGAATCCAAAAGAGGACAAAATGCAGGTGTAATAATCAGTAAAGTGAGAGAAAAGCAACAAGTACAGAAACGTACCAAACTCCGCTCAAGCCTGCAGAGACAGAAGGAAACCAATATGCATCAAATGAACAGTAAGAAGGAACTAACAGTCCTAAACTTGTAAATCATTAGCACTGGCATAAATCCCAAACCTGTGTCGGAGACTAAGAACAGTCACAACCGAACAACCAGGTCCAAGTGTCTTAAGAGTACTAAAGGGGCCGCCACAGGGTCCACACACATAGAGTTCCAACCTCTTACAGGAACCCAAAAAAATATCCAAAGGAGGGAATGGTGGTGGCTGTAACATCCCATGTTACTTCTAGACCCCTCAACTTAGATTGGGTTAGGCATGGGGTGAGATTTGAGGAGACCAGCTAGGTTTGACCCCAGGTAGTGGGTGGTAGCCATGTGGGGCCCACTATAAGACCATAGTCAAACTAGGTCAAACTAGCCTAAGTGGGGACCCTAGCCACACCATGACCCCACCACATTGCCCTAACCCTAAAGACAATCTAAGTGGCCCCTAGGGTTTGTCACTGGGTCAACATTTTGACCCTAGTTGACCAAGGTCAACCTTGGGCTTAATTTGGTCAAATCCACACCCATAGGCCTAATTAACCTAAGTGGGGCACCCCCTTGACCCAAACCAAGTTGGGTGGTGCCACTAGACCCATTTCCACCAGGTGGGGTCAGTCCACCCACCATAGTTGACCAGTCAACCCCAAAAGTCAAATTGGTCAACAATTTGACCTAAGGAATGAAATGAAGGCCAAGTCATTCCCCCTTGGACCAAGCCCACCAAAATTGGCCCATAGTCAGCCCAAGTGAACAAGACCAACCCTACCCCTCTAAATCAGGAGAGAGAATGCATGCAAGGGGGTAAAATTGGAAATTTTAGGAGAAGAGGAGAGAGAAAGAGGGATGAAGGAAATGGTGGCCACATGGCCACCCCATCAGCTGACTTAGGCTGCCCAAAACCAAGTGGCTGACCTCCCCTCTTCATTTCCAGCAGAATTCCAGAGCTGAGAGCCACATGGCAGCTGGGTGAAATCTCCAAAGCCCAAAACCGAGCTAGCATTGGAGATATCTCCACTTATAGCCCACCTCAGTCCAAACAGAGCTCACCATCAGCTTCAGAAGGCCGAGAGGAGTGGAATTCGACTACTTACTCATGGAGAACGGTGGAGAATTCAACTTTCGGGGAGGAGCTCGCCGGCGCACCACCACCACGGCAAACCGCCGCCTGACCCGCAGCCAAGCCCCGATTATGGTGCGTTTCACTTCACCTCTACCCGCACTAGCTTCTTAGATCAAATAGGCGAGAGATCGGGCTCAATTGAGCCCGATGCCATGTGAGAAAATCGAGAGATTTCTAAGTTTCTGAAACCACTCGGGATCGCCGTCGCCGCCGTCTCCCGCCGCCCCATCGCCGGGAAATGATAGCCACCACCACCGTGAAGGTGATGGCACCATTGGCCGGAGGTGGCGACGCCTCAGCTGGCCGGAAATCGCCGGCAAAATCGCTCCAGGTCGGCTCGATCTCAGCCGTTGGCTGGAGGTAGACGATAACCGGATCCCGTCGATTCTTACTTTAAGATTCGTGCGCCGATTATTAATATAAATCAGATTAATATATGAATAGTGTCATTTTCTGTCACACTTAATCAGTACTTTTTCATGTTAAATTTAGGCCTCCTAGAGGCATTTCCAGACCTTAGACCCTCAATGAAAAATGTAGCCTAGGGTCTTACCTTTAAAATGCCACCCTAAACATACATTTTGGAGTAGTGTACAGCCCTGTAGGACATTTCTCTTAGGACTGGTCCTAGACTAGGTCAAAAATTATATTGGATGCCCTGGTCTCAATATTAGTCACCATGATCCCATATTTTGGGCACATGCATGATTAGGGCTTACTTACCTCCTGCCAAAATTTAGGAATTTTTGGAAAATATTTTCCTATAGTTTTTGGTAAAATATCAAAATTTAAATAAATGATATATATGGAGTTCTACTCCTCCCCATGGCCCCAAATTTTGGTGGTGGGTCAGTGGGGTCACCCTTGGTGCATGATAAAATTTTCAGCACCTTGGGATCACTGCATGTGGGAGAATCCACTTGCATGTGCTAGCCTATGTTAAGGCTTGGTGTGCAAATAGCAAAAATGCAAATTGGTGAATTTAGCCCAATGGTTGCATGCAAGAATTATGAAATTATTTATAGTGGCTCATTAGGGTAAATGTCACTCTTCAAATTAATAATGGAATTTTTGGAATCAAAATTCCATTTATTGGAATTTACTTTATAAATAGCTATTTTGGAATTAAAAATTGGAAAATAGGATTTATTCAAGTACAAATCCAAACAACATTACCAAGGCATAGATTACATCACATTTGACTTAGGAAAATTATGATTTCTCTGTTTTGAAGAACCTTGGAGTAGATACCCTAAATTTCCCATTTTACCCTTATCATGATAATTCTTGAAATGATATATTTATACCTCTGAAAATTTTGGGATTTATTCTACTGTCATAAAATGTTGTTATTAGTTTATCATGAATTTCTCAGAATTTATTGGATGCATTACTTGTGTTAAATTAGTACAATGGCATTTTGGTAAATACCTTATAATGGAACCCCATAGGCCATCTTACATTCAATTTTGATGATTCTCTGCCAATAGCCATAATTTAGTGTCTTAAAGGCTCTGTAAGTTTTCTGGAATTTTTGAGTATATAATGCTTATACTTCATGTGTAAAATGGAATTTATGTGGGATTGTTATTAAATAGAAAATGACAATAAATAATTTAAGGAAAATTATGAAATTCTGAAGGCAGCAATATTTGGTTAATATACATCTCAGGAAAAATTTCCTAAGTCAGAGGATGCCTAGTTAAATCACTTCATGTGTAAAGTGGCCGAGCATTTAAATTAAGAGAATTAATTAAATGACCATTTGGCCAGGAAAAATTGTGAGAATCCTTAGGGTAGTTCCCTTAGTCCATAATACCTTAGGATAAATATTTAGAGGCAAGATGCCTTAAGTTTTGGAAGATCACATTTCTAGGGTAAACATAGGTCATGGTCTGCATATAACACAAATAGGTCTTGCCTTAGGGAATTACCAGGGGACTGATTATCGGCAGAAATAAGAGAGAGTTCAACATATGTAACCCTGGTGGGTAGAGCTTTTCTTAGTGAGGGATCAAAGTGCAAGTCTTAACTAACAACTGGAGTGGGGATCGGCGGAAGACCGTCGGTTTTCCCGGTAATAACTTAAGTCACTAGGGTTATACTAAAGCAATAAGGAGAGCTGGGAAGATACATGGGTAGCCATCAACTAAAATAAATATTCTTGCGAAAGGGAACGCTGGGCGTAATCCCAACACAGTTCCTAGTGCCCCTTGAGAGCCCTTCACAGGGAATACCGGGGGCAGTCCTGGGATTAACCTTAAATCTCTAAGTATAATAAACCGTAGGCAAGAGTAGTTTAATAGGTTAGGACATTGTTGTACCTTCTCGCCCGTGTGTGGGCTGGAGAGATTCATGACATATGCTCACCCGTTTTGGGTTTGAGGGAGTTGGTATAAAGGCACTGATGTGCGTTCTCACCCGTGTTTGGGTTTGAGGGATTCAGGACGGGTTTTGGTCCTGCGAGCGGAAGGCTCGGTATGAATTACTTGCATGTGCATAAATATCGTGGCGGGGCATGCGGTACTGGCCGTTCGTCACACCGATGGCAGTACGGTGCACCAGGCGGTTGTGGGAGTTAGAGGGGCCAGTGGGTTGTTTTACACTGCGGTCTGGAGGACGACCCCCGATAACACACATCCGACCCAACAAGACTGACGGGTTTGTCAGCAAAGTACGTACGCGAGACTCTAGAGTGCACCTTGGACGTGTACAGAGGCGTATGAGAGGGGTCTAAGGCTTGGTAGTGTGCATACCGGTCTAGAAGCGGAGACGCCCGCTCCGCTGCTGCCGTAGCCACAGCGGTGGTACCCGAGAGTGATGCTAGCTCTCAAAAAGTGGGAACTAAAGGTCTGTGATCACAGAGTCGTTGTGTGTGAGTTGCACTTGCCTGCGCATAAAATTGCATCATATCATTCATTCATATTAGGTCATACGCTTCATAGATCCTTATCATATAAATTAGTATGGGCTCTTTTATATGATAAGTTAAATTTCCTGGAAATCCTAACTTATATATTTGTATGGGCATTTATATAAATTAGGGTACGCTTGTGATGATAGCATAGTGGTAGCTTAGCTTATTTACTTGTTCATACTGCTGCTTCTTTACCTTTCATTACTGCACTACTTGTTACTTGTTACTTGTACCGTACATAGAATTGCTAGAGTAGATCTACAGTATTTATTACATCATTAGTTAGATATTGTCACCTGCTTCCACCTTGTTACCCCTTGTTGTCCTCCGCTTCGTCCTCCCGCTCGGTGCCTAGGAGCTGCGGGGCGAGGTGCGGAGGAAACGACTTAGTCTTTTTGACTAATGGTCGGTGACCAACTATTTTTAGGAGCCCGTGGAGATGGAGCACCAGCACGTCGAGGAGGCAGGGCATGAGGAGCAGATACCACTTCAGCAGGCTACTACCACTACTGCGCGCCCTCAGGTGGGACGAGTCTTGATGTTCTAGTTTAGCTTCCGCATTTACCATTTTGTGAGAGAGAGATTTGATGTACTGGGCATAAGCCCTTTTTACTCTTTCTTCTGTACTTTTCTGTGGACTAGTGATGTACTATTCATTTCCTTTATATGATTGTACTGTGACTTGTGGACTGATGGCATTTTATACTCAATTATACTTCTTATTTCTCATATTGGCCTACAGGTTTATGATCGTACTAGCCGGCAGAATCGGCGTGTTGCGGTGTCGACTAACCCGTGAGTTAGTGCCACCGTAAGACGGCGGTTCTGGGCATAAGATCCGGTAGCCCTCCTTGGTAAGGGGGAGGGGGGTCTTACAAACTGGTATCAATTGAACAACGATCATATGAGAAAGAAGTCCACAACATGGGACCACCCCCGCCCCAGCATTAGTTTGCGGACAAACTATGCAGCGGAAGCAGTGGTGTGCCCATGTACAAAAGTCACAGAAATGGTCCACAAAGTACAATTTGATAGGCCAATTTTGCTTTAACCTTACCTTTATGCAACCTCCACAGGTCGCAGCGCCGCAAAATGTGGCTCCTCCCCCTCCAGCTGCCACTCCATTCCTACATACGGAGATGGGGCAGACCCTGACGGCGATTTTGGATGCCTTTAGAGCCCAGCAAGTCCCGGCTCCACAGCCAAATCCGGGGTCGAGCTGGCTGAGTGCATTCAAGAGCCTGTCTCCACCGACGTACCGTGGGACAGAGGATGCAGTGAAGACGGAAGAATGGCTGGAGGCCATACACGAGATCTTAGCGGGCATCAGCTGCCCAGTCGGCCAGGCAGTACCTCTAGCCACCTCGGTGCTAGAGGCCCACGCGAAGAGATGGTGGAAGTCAGTCCGGGAGACTACTTATGCGGACTTTGAGTTGTCAGAGATTTCTTGGGAGGAGTTTGGCGATGTGTTTCTGGAGCACTTCGTCTCTACTACGGACAGAGATGCTTTGGAGGAGAGGTTTTTGAACCTCAAGCAGGGGACCAGATCTGTGATAGAGTACCAGAGGGAGTTCTCCCACTTGGCCAGGTTCGCGGGGATTCAGGACACCGACGACAGGAGGTACGCAAAGAGGTTCTACCGGGGCCTCAGGGATGATCTGAGGCAGGCTCTGTTATTCATTTCACATGGCACATCCAGGCAGATCATCGAGATGGCGAAGAAACTGGAGGCTGACCAGCTGATGGTGCGAGCCGGAGGGAAGAGACCATTTGATGGATCGACATCAGGTGAGAGCAGTAGGGGCTCTCAGAGGGGCAGGACCATTGGATACAGGAGGGGTGGGGGACGTCGTCGTCCCAACTTCAGGCAGGAGCAGGGGCCTCCTCCAGCTTTGGCTCCCCCACCTCTACAGATGCACGATCCGAGGAGACAGGATGACCGAGGCCACCGACAAGTGGTTTGTTATGGGTGCCGCCAGCCAGGGCACATCAGGTCGGAGTGCCCGCACCGATTCCATCCCCCTCCTCCTCCTCCACCTCCAGTGGCCCCTGTACAGCAGGGCCGAGGACGAGGCCGAGGACGAGGCCGAGGCCGGGGATATCATGGCCGGAGGCGCGAGCAGGAGCAGATATACGCCTTGGACCTCACAGAGCCGAGGAATCCCGAGGAGGTCATTACAGGTACTTGAAGTTAGTTTTGAGTTTCCTTAAATTTTCCAATGATATATATATAGTACCTGGAACCATAGGATAACAATTAACCTTCACATAAACAAACCTCAGGTATAGTCATGATCAGCGGCAAGCCTGCCCATACTCTTTTCGACACGGGTGCGTCACACTCGTTCGTATCCGAGGCCTTCATCGACGGACTCGAAGGCGTAGAGAGGTTCCCTGGACTAGAGATGAGGGTACGCCTACCCGATGGGTCGGAGCTGCGGACTACTGCACATTGCGACATGGAGGCCGAGATTGGCGGCAAGGCTTTTGAGGCGCCGGCGACTATTCTGAAGCTGCAGGACTTTGACTTGATCTTGGGCATGGCCTGGTTGCACCGGAACCATGCCCAGATAGATTGTCCGTCCAGGAGGATCACGCTGAGACATGGCGACTCTCATGTTATCGTTGAAGGTATCCAGCCTATCTGCCACCTACTATTATCTTCTATACAGGCTGTGAAGGCCCATGAGCAGGGCGAAGAAGTCTATATTGTCTGCTTCGAGATGGTGGGGACAGAGGCGACTATCTCAGATATTCCGGTGGTTCGGGATTTCTCCGACGTATTCCCGGAGAAATTGCCCGGGCTACCGCCTGCTAGAGACTTGGATTTCAGGATCCAGCTAGTGCCGGGAGCGAAGCCGGTGTCCCGAGCACCCTACAGGATGGCTCCTAGAGAGTTAGCAGAGTTCAGAACTCAACTGCAGGAGCTAGTCGAGTCAGGATTTGTACGGCCTAGTTCATCGCCATGGGGAGCGCCAGTTCTATTTGTGAAGAAGAAGGACGGATCACTGCGATTATGTATAGATTACCGGGAGCTGAACCGGTTGACGGTCCGAAACACCTACCCTCTGCCTCGGATAGATGAGTTATTTGACCAACTACAGGGAGCATTCTGGTTCTCCAAGTTAGATTTGCGATCCGGCTATTATCAGCTCCGTATCAGGTAAGAAGACATACCGAAGACGGCTTTCAGTTCGCGCTATGGACTATACGAATTCACGGTGATGCCTTTTGGGCTCACGAATGCTCCTGCTGCATTCATGAGTCTGATGAACCATGTTTTCGAGCCTTTCTTGGATCGCTTCGTGATAGTATTCATCGACGACATCCTTATTTATTCTCGGACTCAGGAGGAGCATACGGAGCACTTGGCACAGGTCCTGCAGAGGTTGAGAGAGACACAGATGTACGCAAAATTTTCGAAGTGCCAGTTCTGGTTGCAGGAGGTGGCTTTCCTGGGGCACACGATCAGTGGGGCTGGGTTAGCTGTGGACCCAGCCAAGATAGAGACGGTGAGGGATTGGCCACGGCCGAAGACCGCATCTGACATCCGCAGTTTCTTGGGACTAGCCGGCTATTACCGCAAGTTCGTGGAGGGGTTCTCGAGGATAGCACTCCCCCTCACGTCCTTGACGAAGAAGGATGCAGATTTTGTTTGGTCAGAGCGGTGTGAGACGGCTTTTCAGGAGCTGAAGGACCGGCTCATCTCATCCCCTATTCTTGCGCTTCCATCCGGGAGCGAAGGATTCCAGATCTACACGGACGCCTCTTACCAGGGGATGGGTGCAGTCTTGATGCAGCATGGACACGTTATTGCTTATGCTTCGCGATAGTTGAAGAAGCATGAGTATAACTATCCAGTACATGATCTAGAGCTTGGGGCTGTGGTTTTCGCCCTGAAAATATGGAGGCATTACTTATATGGGATTCACTGTGACATCTTCTCAGATCACAAGAATCTCAAGTATATCGATACTCAGAAGGACCTAAACCTGAGACAGAGGAGGTGGCTGGAGTTTCTCTGTGATTATGATTACAAGATCCACTATCATCCGGGAAAAGCGAACACGGTTGCGGATGCTTTGAGCAGGAGGGCCGGCACTTCTGGACCGGAGCCCCGATTGATGTCCATAGAGCTGCTTCAGATGATGGAGGACATGCACATCACCGTGGTGTCCGAGACCGAGCCAGTGGTATATAGAGAGTATTTAAGCTTAGTGATCAGCTGCGATGATATACAGGAGCGCATCCGAGCACATCAGAGGCTGGATGCTGCGTTACAGCCGATTTTCAGTGCCCTAGAGAGGGGCAAGGTCGAGGACTACACACTACAGGATGATCTTCTTCGGTTCCGGGGGCGCATCTACATACCAGCAGGGGGCAGTATTCGAGATGACATACTCCGAGAGGCACATTGCTCGAGATATTCAGTGTACCCCGGCATCACCAAGATGTGGGCAGATTTGCGGAGATCTATGTATTGGCCCGGGATGAAGAGGGAGATCACGGATTTTGTGACACATTGCGAGACCTGCCAGCGTGTGAAGGCGGAATGCAAGAGCCCAGGAGGTTTACTACAGCCACTGCCAGTTCCAGAGTGGAAGTTTGAGGACATTGCTATGGACTTTGTACACGGATTGCCTCGCTCCCACTCCGGACATGATTCTATATGGGTTATAGTGGACAGATTGACCAAAGTCGCGCGGTTTATTCCAGTTCGGAAGGATGCCCCAGTCGCAGTTCTGGTGAGACTATTTGTGGAGCAGTACATCAGATATCATGGTATCCCCAGGACTATTGTTTCGGACCGTGATGGTCGGTTCACTTCGAGCGAGTGGAGGGCCGTGCATGCTCACTTGGGATCTCGGCTTACCTTTAGTACCGCCTTCCACCCGCAGACCGACGGGCAGACCGAGCAGACCATCCGGACCATGGAGGACCTGCTCAGATTATGCATATTGGATACGGGGAGGCCTTGGGAGAGGCTGCTACCATTGATCGAGTTCTCGTATAATAACAGCCACCAGGCTAGCATCAGGATGGCTCCGTACGAGGCGCTTTATGGGAGGAGATGCCGGACACCGCTATCATGGGTACAGGATGTGGACACCAGGGCTCTGGGATCCGATTATATAGAGGACACTGAGGCTCAGATTCGATTGATCAGGGATCGGCTACTGGAGGCCCAGAGCAGGCAGGCAAAGTATTATGATGCTCGGCACCGGCAGGTGGAGTTCCAGGTTGGAGACAGGGTATTCTTGAAGATACGTCCGGTACACGGTGTTTCACGGGTGCGGAGGCACAAGAAGCTCAGTCCACGATACATGGGGCCCTACCTGATCCTGGAGCGGATCGGCCCCTTAGCTTACCGACTGCAGCTGCCACCGGAGTTGGGTGCACTACATGACGTCTTCCATGTCTCTTCCTTACGGAGAGCTCTCCTTCGGCCGGAGCAGCACATCACTACTACAGCCGGACCGGTGGAGCCTGACAGATCAGTGAGATTGGAGCCGATCCGGATTGACGATACAGCCATCCGAGTGTTGCGGAAGAAGAAGGTTCCCCTTGTGAAGGTGCTGTGGTCCAACCATGGACGGGAGGAGCACACTTGGGAGCCGAGAGATCTGATGCTGGAGCAACACCCGGAGCTATTCGCATCAGGTACATTTAAGTTATGCTTTTAAGATTCTTGATAATTCTTGTAAATAGAACCCCGTAGACCCGAACTTAAATTTCGGGGACGAAATTATTTTCTTGTTTATTGGAATTTGTAACATCCCATGTTACTTCTAGACCCCTCAACTTAGATTGGGTTAGGCATGGGGTGAGATTTGAGGAGACCAGCTAGGTTTGACCCCAGGTAGTGGGTGGTAGCCATGTGGGGCCCACTATAAGACCATAGTCAAACTAGGTCAAACTAGCCTAAGTGGGGACCCTAGCCACACCATGACCCCACCACATTGCCCTAACCCTAAAGACAATCTAAGTGGCCCCTAGGGTTTGTCATTGGGTCAACATTTTGACCCCAGTTGACCAAGGTCAACCTTGGGCTTAATTTGGTCAAATCCACACCCATAGGCCTAATTAACCTAAGTGGGGCACCCCCTTGACCCAAACCAAGTTGGGTGGTGCCACTAGACCCATTTCCACCAGGTGGGGTCAGTCCACCCACCATAGTTGACCAGTCAACCCCAAAAGTCAAATTGGTCAACAATTTGACCTAAGGAATGAAATGAAGGCCAAGTCATTCCCCCTTGGACCAAGCCCACCAAAATTGGCCCATAGTCAGCCCAAGTGAACAAGACCAACCCTACCCCTCTAAATCAGGAGAGAGAATGCATGCAAGGGGGTAAAATTGGAAATTTTAGGAGAAGAGGAGAGAGAAAGAGGGATGAAGGAAATGGTGGCCACATGGCCACCCCATCAGCTGACTTAGGCTGCCCAAAACCAAGTGGCTGACCTCCCCTCTTCATTTCCAGCAGAATTCCAGAGCTGAGAGCCACATGGCAGCTGGGTGAAATCTCCAAAGCCCAAAACCGAGCTAGCATTGGAGATATCTCCACTTATAGCCCACCTCAGTCCAAACAGAGCTCACCATCAGCTTCAGAAGGCCGAGAGGAGTGGAATTCGACTACTTACTCATGGAGAACGGTGGAGAATTCAACTTTCGGGGAGGAGCTCGCCGGCGCACCACCACCACGGCAAACCGCCGCCTGACCCGCAGCCAAGTCCCGATTATGGTGCGTTTCACTTCACCTCTACCCGCACTAGCTTCTTAGATCAAATAGGCGAGAGATCGGGCTCAATTGAGCCCGATGCCATGTGAGAAAATCGAGAGATTTCTAAGTTTCTGAAACCACTCGGGATCGCCGTCGCCGCCGTCTCCCGCCGCCCCATCGCCGGGAAATGATAGCCACCACCACCGTGAAGGTGATGGCACCATTGGCCGGAGGTGGCGACGCCTCAGCTGGCCGGAAATCGCCGGCAAAATCGCTCCAGGTCGGCTCGATCTCAGCCGTTGGCTGGAGGTAGACGATAACCGGATCCCGTCGATTCTTACTTTAAGATTCGTGCGCCGATTATTAATATAAATCAGATTAATATATGAATAGTGTCATTTTCTGTCACACTTAATCAGTACTTTTTCATGTTAAATTTAGGCCTCCTAGAGGCATTTCCAGACCTTAGACCCTCAATGAAAAATGTATCCTAGGGTCTTACCTTTAAAATGCCACCCTAAACATACATTTTGGAGTAGTGTACAGCCCTGTAGGACATTTCTCTTAGGACTGGTCCTAGACTAGGTCAAAAATTATATTGGATGCCATGGTCTCAATATTAGTCACCATGATCCCAAATTTTGGGCACATGCATGATTAGGGCTTACTTACCTCCTGCCAAAATTTAGGAATTTTTGGAAAATATTTTCCTATAGTTTTTGGTAAAATATCAAAATTTAAATAAATGATATATATGGAGTTCTACTCCTCCCCATGGCCCCAAATTTTGGTGGTGGGTCAGTGGGGTCACCCTTGGTGCATGATAAAATTTTCAGCACCTTGGGATCAATGCATGTGGGAGAATCCACTTGCATGTGCTAGCCTATGTTAAGGCTTGGTGTGCAAATAGCAAAAATGCAAATTGGTGAATTTAGCCCAATGGTTGCATGCAAGAATTATGAAATTATTTATAGTGGCTCATTAGGGTAAATGTCACTCTTCAAATTAATAATGGAATTTTTGGAATCAAAATTCCATTTATTGGAATTTACTTTATAAATAGCTATTTTGGAATTAAAAATTGGAAAATAGGATTTATTCAAGTACAAATCCAAACAACATTACCAAGGCATAGATTACATCACATTTGACTTAGGAAAATTATGATTTCTCTGTTTTGAAGAACCTTGGAGTAGATACCCTAAATTTCCCATTTTACCCTTATCATGATAATTCTTGAAATGATATATTTATACCTCTGAAAAATTTGGGATTTATTCTACTGTCATAAAATGTTGTTATTAGTTTATCATGAATTTCTCAGAATTTATTGGATGCATTACTTGTGTTAAATTAGTACAATGGCATTGTGGTAAATACCTTATAATGGAACCCCATAGGCCATCTTACATTCAATTTTGATGATTCTCTGCCAATAGCCATAATTTAGTGTCTTAAAGGCTCTGTAAGTTTTCTGGAATTTTTGAGTATATAATGCTTATACTTCATGTGTAAAATGGAATTTATGTGGGATTGTTATTAAATAGAAAATGACATTAAATAATTTAAGGAAAATTATGAAATTCTGAAGGCAGCAATATTTGGTTAATATACATCTCAGGAAAAATTTCCTAAGTCAGAGGATGCTTAGTTAAATCACTTCATGTGTAAAGTGGCCGAGCATTTAAATTAAGAGAATTAATTAAATGACCATTTGGCCAGGAAAAATTGTGAGAATCCTTAGGGTAGTTCCCTTAGTCCATAATACCTTAGGATAAATATTTAGAGGCAAGATGCCTTAAGTTTTGGAAGATCACATTTCTAGGGTAAACATAGGTCATGGTCTGCATATAACACAAATAGGTCTTGCCTTAGGGAATTACCAGGGGACTGATTATCGGCAGAAATAAGAGAGAGTTCAACATATGTAACCCTGGTGGGTAGAGTTTTTCTTAGTGAGGGATCAAAGTGCAAGTCTTAACTAACAACTGGAGTGGGGATCGGCGGAAGACCGTCGGTTTTCCCGGTAATAACTTAAGTCACTAGGGTTATACTAAAGCAATAAGGAGAGCTGGGAAGATACATGGGTAGCCATCAACTAAAATAAATATCCTTGCGAAAGGGAACGCTGGGCGTAATCCCAACACAGTTCCTAGTGCCCCTTGAGAGCCCTTCACAGGGAATACCGGGGGCAGTCCTGGGATTAACCTTAAATCTCTAAGTATAATAAACCGTAGGCAAGAGTAGTTTAATAGGTTAGGACATTGTTGTACCTTCTCGCCCGTGTGTGGGCTGGAGAGATTCATGACATATGCTCACCCGTTTTGGGGTTTGAGGGAGTTGGTATAAAGGCACTGATGTGCGTTCTCACTCGTGTTTGGGTTTGAGGGATTCAGGACGGGTTTTGGTCCTGCGAGCGGAAGGCTCGGTATGAATTACTTGCATGTGCATAAATATCGTGGCGGGGCATGCGGTACTGGCCGTTCGTCACACCGATGGCAGTACGGTGCACCAGGCGGTTGTGGGAGTTAGAGGGGCCAGTGGGTTGTTTTACACTGCGGTCTGGAGGACGACCCCCGATAACACACATCCGACCCAACAAGACTGACGGGTTTGTCAGCAAAGTACGTACGCGAGACTCTAGAGTGCACCTTGGACGTGTACAGAGGCGTATGAGAGGGGTCTAAGGCTTGGTAGTGTGCATACCGGTCTAGAAGCGGAGACGCCCGCTCCGCTGCTGCCGTAGCCACAGCGGTGGTACCCGAGAGTGATGCTAGCTCTCAAAAAGTGGGAACTAAAGGTCTGTGATCACAGAGTCGTTGTGTGTGAGTTGCACTTGCCTGCGCATAAAATTGCATCATATCATTCATTCATATTAGGTCATACGCTTCATAGATCCTTATCATATAAATTAGTATGGGCTCTTTTATATGATAAGTTAAATTTCCTGGAAATCCTAACTTATATATTTGTATGGGCATTTATATAAGTTAGGGTACGCTTGTGATGATAGCATAGTGGTAGCTTAGCTTATTTACTTGTTCATTGATGAATTGTAAATATACCTAATTTTATGTACATTACTTAAGTCGTTTTATTTAATTTTTGTCATTTCTACTTGTTTTTATTCAATAAAATGCTCCTATTTTTGTAAATATTATACTAACTTGCTTTATTTTATTTGTCAGGAAAAAAAAGCCAAAAATCTGCAAAAATGACATGTCACGCCCGTGACATATTGGTCACGCCCGTGACCAGGGCGTGACAGCTCAAAAACCCGAAAAGAGGCCAATTTTGAAGAGGAAAGCCTGACACGCCCGTGTTCCATAATCCGACACGCCCGTGTCAATCCGACACGGGGCGTGACCAAGCCGTGTCCATCCCGCTCGACGATTTCAGCTCAACGTTCGTCGAACCCAAGAGGGCCACGCCCGTGTCTGATGTGCGACACGCCCGTGGCAGCCCGACACGCCCCGTGCCAGCCAGGTCAATGTTTCGCGCTCAACGTTCGTCGAACCCAAGAGGAACACGCCCGTGTCCGATGTGCGCCACGCCCGTGTCCGTCCGACAAACTGCCGCCGGCGAATCCCGAAGTCAACATCGCCTTAAAGCGCCGAATGACACGCCCACCGTCACGCCCGTGACCTGGGGCGTGACCGCCGCGTTTTCGGCCGGAAAGTCAAATTGCCGTCAAATCCGTCAGATCGCCGAATCCCGCGGTAAAATAGTGCTGACACGCCCCCCGACACGCCCGTGTCGGAGGGCGTGTACTTGGAAATTTTTGCCTATAAAAAGGCAGCTGCTGTATGAGTTCAGGGTTCCCAAAATCCGAACCATTTTGATGTATTAGGGCTGCTGTTGGAGTTGCTTTAGTGCTATGTAAGGATCCCCCTCCCTCTCCTTTTTAAGTTTGTATGTTTGAACTCTTGTAATCACCTTTCTTTTATAATAAAATCGTTATTATTTCATCTTACATGCTTTGAAATTTCTCCAAATAGCCTCCTTTTCATCAATCTTATATACTTTCATTGTTATTTTCATAATGCGTGTGTGTGTGTATGAGCTTAAAATTGCAAAAATTATGTTTTAAAACGCAAATGTTCATGTTCTATTTTCAATTATAACAAAATTCATAGCCGTTATTATGGCCGTTTTCATTCCCAAAACTCTTTAAATTTGGTTAGACTTAGGATTTTCATACTTCAAAATGCGCTTTTATGAACTTGTAAAACATTAAAAAAGGGTAGTTTTCATTCCTCTTAACTTAGCTTTTACTTTGTCTTAACTATAAAACTACTGCTTCTTTTTAGCTTACTCCCTCTTTTTAAACCATTTTACAAGGCTATAGTAATGTATAAATTGTTATTTTTATTTTTCATCAACTTTCATTTTAAGTAGTTACAAAAAAATATTTTCGCTCGAACAATTTTATTTTCACTTTTTTTGCATTTCTATCAAAATCTAACGGTAAAAATGTAACCGTTTTAATTTTTCGGGCACTTGCCTTTCTCACTTTAATTTGAAAACTTTTTGCTCAAACAATTCTTATTTTGCCTTTTTATGCATTTCTACTGCATTCCAGCGGTAGAAATGCAGTCATTTTAATTTTTCGATAACTTTGATTTTTGCAATTATTTTAGCACGAGTGTGTGCGTGTATGAGATATTTTTCAGCTCCTAAGTTAAATTATGCAAGTGTGTGTGTGTGTGTTTATTTATGTCGAGTGCGTGAGTAGTTCTATTCAAGTAGAGTGCGTGTGTTGTTTTTATTTTTCCGCCTACTCATTTGAGTTAATTGGCTGGATTCTATTCAAGTAGAGTGCGTGTGTTGTTTTTATTTTTCCGCCTACTCATTTGAGTTAATTGGCTGGATTCTATTCAAGTAGAGTGCGTGTGTTGTTTTTATTTTTCCGCCTACTCATTTGAGTTAAATGGCCGGTCTGTATTTTCAGTCCTACTCGTTTGAGTAGGACTTGTGATTTTCAATCTTTATTTTTGTTTTTCCGCCTACTCACTTGAGTTAAATGGCTGGATTTGATTTTCCGCCTACTCGCTAGGAGTTTAATGGTCGGACTTTATTTTAATGTAAATATTTAAGAAAGCCCTGTAATCGCATTTATTTTCTCCTACTCGTTTGAGTAGGACTCGCTTTCATTTCGGTCCTACTCGTTTGAGTAGGACTTGCAATTTTCAGCTTTAATTTTCCGCCCCCACTCGTTTGAGTGGGACTTGCAAAGTTCATTTATGCACTTTTCAGCTTTCATTTCCCGCCCCCACTCGTTTGAGTGGGACCTGCAAATGTCAATTATTCAATTTTCTCTCATGTGTAAATTAGTTTTATTTCTTCCTTTTATATGTTTGAATGAGTGCGGGTGTGTTTATTTGTAATAACTTTTCTAAAATTAGGTTATTTTGCTTTTCTTCTTATTTTCTTTATAACCTTTTGGCGAATAGTTTAGCACGCTCGCACAACCAATCATATAAGCTATCCCCATTCCGATGAGTGGCTAATTGCTTTTAGCCCTCGGTATCGAAGAGCTTTGGGATCTAAAATGTTTTAAATAACCAAATGTCTAATTTTTCAATTTAATTAAAAACTTAAGGTTTACCCCGGGTTAACGACGCGTAGACCCACATATCGATGTGTGGGCTCTATTTCCGTTATCCATACGCTAGCTAGCCGAGAGGCCGTGCATATGGACAGATCACCCCTGGGTAGATAGAGTTCCGCACTAACCCTCGAGAGAGGAGGCGCGCTAACTCTACCGGATTGGGTTCCCCACCCAATAGCGGGGTTCTTAGCATACTGCGGGCACTAAGGGGAATCCTTCGTCGGACGAGAGCCCGGTCGAATAGCCTTAATGTCTAGGTGAGCGATATTCCTAGAGATAGGTGAGCTCATTATTTTGAACCTCCACGGCCAAGTTTCCGCATTAATTAAATTGAAACTTTAGATATCTAGTTATTCAAATCTATTTTTAATCCTAACGCAATTCGATACCGGGAGTTATCTCTTCATCGACTACTTTCTTAAAATCTATTTTCGTTCTTATTTTACTTAAAACCCTCAACTTCTATTTCGGTAAAATAATAGTGTTTTCGGAGGAGTAGGGGTAATCAACCCGTTCCCGGGAATAATACGACCTCGGTATTCTCCCGAATATCGAGTACTACTTGCGATAGGTGCACTTGCCTCATCTAGCAAGCCCGCGGCGATCGACTCACCGAACCAACCACAGTACGAGTCTGTTCGCGGGCCAATCAAGTTTTTGGCGCCGTTGCCGGGGACTTTCTCTTCGAGTTGTTATTCCGAATCCGAACTCTATTACTTTTACTTTTATTTCTAAAAACTAAAAAAAAAAAAAAACTTAAAAAACTTTTCTTCAAAATCCGAAAAAAAAAAGAATTAATTTTTCTACTTTTCATTCGGGTGTATGACCCGTGGACAGCCTTCGGAGTCCGAAAATTTGGATTTCGATCCTGAGATCGAACGCTCTCTTGCGCGTATTCGGTCTCAACGCCGAAATCCCTCTTTGGATCCCGCAGAATCCATCGGAGAACCCTCTGCCGTTCCTATGGCCGACCCCAATCCGAACGCGGCCCTCGAGCGTACAATGTCATATTACGCCCGGCCAAATTTGGACGATACTGGGTCCAGTATTGTCCGCCCGACGGTGGCGAACAATAATTTTGAGATCAAATCGAGCGTTATCCAAATGATCCAAAACGCCGTGCAGTTCGATGGACAGCCGGATGAGGACCCGAACGTTCATTTGTCTAGTTTTTTGGAGATTTGCGACACTTTTAAGATTAATGGCGTCACTGATGACGCCATTCGTTTGCGCCTTTTTCCATTCTCCCTCAGATCCAAAGCTAAGGCGTGGTTGAATTCCCTCCCACGAGGATGTATCACCACCTGGGCCGAGCTTGCGGAGCGGTTCTTAACGAAGTATTTTCCGCCCGCCAAAACTGCAAAGTTACGGGCGGACATTTCTTCGTTCATGCAGAATGATTCTGAGTCTCTTTTTGAGACTTGGGAGCGCTTTAAGGAATTCCTTCGCAAGTGTCCGCACCACGCGCTGCCTGCGTGGTTGCAGGTCCAAATCTTCTACAATGGGCTTAATTATCAGACGCGTCAAATGATTGACGCGGCTGCCGGGGGTACCTTGAATAATAAGACCCCCGAGGCTGCCCAAGCTCTTATTGAAGAGATGGCTATGAACGCCTACCAATGGAACGTCCCTCGGGGACGTCCCAAGCAGGCGGCCGGCCTCTTCGAAGTGGATGCCACTGCCCACTTAGCCCTTCAAGTTGAAAGGCTGACAAAGCAGGTGGCGGAGATGTCTGTTGCCTCCACCACTCCTCCTTGGGCGATTCCCCTAATGCCGGCGTAGCAAATGAATTCGTAGACTACGTGGGAAATGCTGGGCGACCTTCCTTCAACCCCAATAACAACCCTTATAGCAATAACTATAATCCGGGTTGGAGGAACCACCCCAACTTCTCATGGAGCAATCCGAATAATGCGCAGCGCCCCCCCAATTCTTTCGCGCCTGGATTTCTGCCGCCTCCCCCTCTTCCAAAACCCTCCCCGATGGAGGATAATTTTTCTAAATATATAGCTTCCAACGAGTCAAATATCCGGAACATCACCGGATCGCTAAAAAACTTAGAACTCCAGGTTGGACAGCTAGCGCGAATGATGTCCGAGCGCGCGCTCGGGGCACTGCCGGGAAACACGGAGCCCAATCCGCGGGAAAATATCAACGCTATAACCCTCCGTAGCGGAAAGGAGGTGATCGATCCAAAACGGACCGATCCTCAGGTACATATTTCACCTCCGACCCCTCTTCCCCCTTCTTTGATTACGCCGCCTTTACAAATTTTAAATGAAAAAATTATTAAAACGCCCTTGCCGTATCCGCATAAACTTAATAGTGAGCGTAAGGACGCGCAATTTGAAAAATTTATTTTATTATTAAAACAAATTCATATTAATGTTCCCTTCTGCGAGGCACTCTCTCAGATGCCTAAATATGCGAAATACCTAAAACAACTTCTTTCCAATAAACAAAAATTAGAAAATATTTCGCATATTTCTCTTAATGCTGACTGCTCAGCGGCTCTTACTAATAAATTGCCCCTAAAAAGAAATGACCCGGGACGGTTCTCCATCCCGTGCCTTTTTGGCAATATATTAGTAAAATACGCTCTTGCAGATTTAGGCGCGAGCATTAATTTGATGCCGTTCTCGCTCTTTCAAAAATTAGGTTTGGGCACTCCGGCCCTACTAAAATGCGAATCCAACTAGCGGATCGCTCGGTTAAGTTTCCCGTCGGGGTAGTGGAGGACGTACTTGTCCGAGTTGATAAGTTTATCTTTCCGGTAGACTTCGTCATCTTGGACATCGAGGAGGACACTGATGTCCCAATTATACTCGGTCGCCCTTTTCTCGCCACCTCCCGCGCATTAATTGATGTCAGTAACGGTCGTCTCCTCCTTCGGGTAGGAGATGACGAAGTTACTTTCTCTATTAATCCCTCCATAGGAGACTCGTCATCGAGCGATGACTTTTGTTATAATTTAGACACATATCTCGGAGATTGTTCTTCCCTATTTTTGAGTCTACGTTTTTAAATGACGATCTTTTTGCGCTCGAAAATTTTAACTGCGATGAGGATACGTCTATAGACTTGCCTTTCGAACCAATTGGTAAGAAAGACATAGGAATTAAAACCTCGTTAGAAGAACCGCCCTGCCTTGAACTCAAACCCCTACCCGATTCACTCAAATACGCCTTTTTGGGGAAAGATGATACACTCCCTGTTATCATTTCTTCGCATTTGAGCGAATCGGAGACTTCCGATTTATTGGGAGTTTTGCTTAAACATCGCCACGCAATTGCTTGGCAAATTTCTGATCTCAAAGGGATTAACCCGTCTTTCTGCACCCATAAGATTTTTCTTCTAGATAATTGCCGCAAAACTATTCAGCCGCAGCGACGTCTTAACCCAAACATGAAAGACGTCGTTAAGGCCGAAATTATTAAATTATTAGATGCGGGGATTATTTATCCCATATCGGATAGTACGTGGGTTAGTCCCATTCACGTGGTGCCCAAAAAGGGCGGTCTTACCGTAGTGGAGAATGAGCACAATGAACTCGTCCCAACTCGTACTGTTACGGGTTGGCGGGTGTGCATCGATTATCGAAAACTAAATGACGCCACCCGTAAGGATCATTTCCCATTACCATTTTTAGACCAAGTTTTAGAGCGTTTGTCTGGTCATCCGTATTTTTGTTTTCTCGATGGATTATCGGGGTTTTTCCAAATCCCCATTTCCCCCGATGACCAAGAGAAAACAACTTTTACCTGCCCGTTTGGTACCTTCGCATATCGAAGAATGCCATTTGGCCTTTGCAACGCGCCCGCTACATTCCAAAGATGTATGCTGGCGATCTTTGGCGAGCTGGTAGGAGACATTATGGAAGTCTTTATGGATGACTTCTCTGTTTTCGGAAGCTCTTTCCCGTCCTGTCTTCATAATTTAGACCGTGTCCTTCAGCGATGCGAGGACACGCATCTTGTTTTAAATTGGGAAAAATGTAACTTTATGGTTCGAGAAGGTTTGGTTCTCGGCCATATGATTTCGTCTAAGGGGATGGAGGTCGATAAGGCCAAAGTTGAAATTATAGAAAAACTTCCCCCGCCTTCCAACGTTAAATCAATTAGGAGTTTCTTAGGGCACGCGGGCTTTTATAGACGTTTTATTCAAGATTTTTCAAAAATAACAAAGCCGCTAACTCGCCTCTTGGAAAAGGAATCAAATTTTGTCTTTGATAGCGAATGCGAGTCTGCATTTAATTTCATAAAACAAAAACTTATCAATTCACCTATTTTAGTGGCGCCCGATTGGACCCTTCCGTTCGAGATTATGTGCGACGCTAGTGATATTGCCGTAGGAGCCGTTCTTGGCCAACGTATAAACAAATATTTTCATCCTATTTACTACGCTAGCAAGACCCTCACTTCCGCACAAGGAAATTATACGACAACGGAAAAGGAACTTTTAGCCGTCGTATTTGCTTTCGATAAGTTTCGCTCGTATCTAACGTTATCCAAAGTTATCGTATTTACCGACCATTCCGCCTTAAAATATTTGTTAGCAAAAACGGACGCCAAACCCCGCCTTCTTCGATGGATCCTCCTCTTGCAGGAGTTCGATTTAGAGATCCGGGATAAGAGGGGCGCGGAAAATTTAGCCGCCGATCACCTCTCCCGCTTAGAAAATCCCACTGCGGAAGCGCTCGTCGAATCTGACATAAATGATAGATTCCCCGAGGAACGCCTCCTAGCCATAACTACTAGTTCTTCTTCCCCGCCTTGGTTCGCAGATTTTGCAAACTATTTAGTTGCGAGGGTACTTCCAAAAGACTTTTCAAGCCAGCAAAAGAAGAAATTCTTTTCTGACTTGAAATATTTCTTTTGGGAGGACCCTTTCCTTTTTCGTCTCTGCGCGGACCAAGCAGTCCGAAGATGTGTCGCGGGTGTGGAGTGCACGCAAATCCTTAGGCACTGCCACGAGGGTCCGGCTGGTGGGCATTATCAAGCTAACCGGACCGCGCGGAAGGCGCTAGAGGCGGGCTTCTTTTGGCCCACTCTATTCAAAGACGCTCACAATTTTGTGCGCGCATGCGATAGCTGTCAGCGGTCGGGTAACATCTCTCGTCGCGACGAGATGCCCCAAAATATGTTTTTAGAATGCGAAGTCTTCGATTTATGGGGCATAGATTTTGTTGGCCCCCTACCTCCGTCTTTCAAAAATATGTATATTTTAGTAGCGGTCGACTACGTATCGAGATGGGCGGAAGCGCAAGCTCTCCCCACCAACGATGCGCGAGTCGTCGTTACATTTCTTAAAAAGCTATTTTCTCGCTTCGGCACTCCGCGCGCTATTGTAAGTGATCGGGGGACGCATTTCTGCAACACCCAGATGGCTAAGACGTTAGCTAGATACGGCGTCACGCACAAACTTGCCACCCCATACCACCCGCAAACTAGTGGCCAAGTAGAGGTAGTAAATCGGGAGATAAAGCGCATATTAGAGAAAACCGTTTCACTTAATAGGAAAGATTGGTCCATCAAGCTCGACGATGCGTTGTGGGCTTATCGTACCGCATACAAAACCGCAATTGGTTGTACGCCGTATCGATTAGTGTACGGCAAAGCGTGTCATCTACCCGTCGAATTAGAACATCGCGCACTTTGGGCTTTAAAACTTTTAAATCTCGACGCTAACTTAGCCGCCCAAAATAGAAAACTGCAACTAAACGAGCTCGATGAATGGCGTGCCAACGCATACGAGAGCAATAAGTTCTATAAGGAGCGTTCTAAGTTTTATCACGACCGAAAACTCAAGCCCCCAAAAACTTTTTCTCAGGGCGATCTTGTCCTTCTTTATAACTCTCGACTTAGACTTTTCCCCGGGAAACTTAGATCACGTTGGTCCGGCCCCTTCAAAGTTGAAGAGGTTTGGCCTTATGGGACCGTACTCGTCTCCCACCCGGATAAAGGCTCGTTTAAAGTGAACGGTCATCGCTTAAAATTATACATAGCAGGCGATCCTGTGGGCGGTAACTTCGAATCCATAACCCTCCTAGATATATAAACCGCCAACATAGTCAAGCTACGTGACTATAAACAAAGCGCTCCTGGGAGGCACCCCATGTTTATCTTTTTCGCTATCTCTTTACCTTTTTCTTTGCTATTTTTCTTCCTAATGCAGGGTGCCTAAACTGCGCCTTCCCCACCTCCTATCAGGGAAGCTTCTACCCCACCCCATTTCTTTCTTTTCTTTGTATATATTTTCTTACCTGTTTTGTTCCGCATACTTACGTTACAACATTGGGGACAATGTTGGACTTAAGTATGGGGGTGTTTTCTCGCTTTCTTTTTCATATTTCTATTTTCTGCACTGTCTTTCTATTTAACTTCAAAAAAAAAAAAGAAAACCTTGTTTTATGTCTTTAAAACAAAAAAAAAATATATATATATATATAAAACCAAAACCCCAAAAAAAAATTCTAAAAAAAAAAAAAATTCCAAAAATATTTTTAGTTTCATTTTGTAAAAATCTGTGTACTTTTTTTTAATAATCTTCTCTCTCCACCTTCCGTTTCTCTCTCATTCTTGTGAATACCGTTTCTGTTTCTCGCACTTTCAGCAAACACTAAAAAAAAAAAAACCAAAACTATTTTGAAAACAAAAAAAAAAAAAAAAACAAAAAATGATGATATAAAAACAAAAAAACTCTAAAAAAAAAAAACCAAAAAACTTTATAAAACAAAAACTCAAAAAAAAAAAAAAAAAAAAAAAAACAACAAATATTTTCTTTTCCTTTGTAAATATGTTTTGTAAAAAAATAACTCTCTTTCTTCCCCACCTCTTCTTATTTGGAAACCTCGCTTTTTAGCATGCCCGCGGCGTTCGACTCATCGAACCAACCACCCAAAGAGTCTGTTCGTGGGCCAATGACTAAAAATTCAAAAAAAAAAAAAAAAAAAAAAAAAAAAAAAAGAGAAAAACCCTAAAAATAAAAAAAAAAATGTATTGTTAATTATGTAACAAATAAACCGAATATCTCAATTCTTAACCCTTATTCGCTCTCCACCAATCTAGTTGCGAGTTAATTTATAAGCGAATTATTTTAATTCTTTGCTTGCTATTCGTTTATTAATTAGAGAACGATAAATTTAGATATCTGGGGTTAAGTTTTAAAAATTTTTGTATGCTTTTTATTTTAAATAAGGTACCTATTTTCAGCACCACTTCTAATCTAACTAAATAGTTGCATATTTATTTTGTTAAAAATAACACTCTTAGATTTCAATTTATGATAACTCCAAGCTTTTTTTTTGAAATTTAGGAATGTTTCATTTATAAAGGTTGCTCTCAAAAGTTTTTTATTAAACCTAGTTTTATTTTTGAAAAAACTCTATCACTTTTTTTTTCATGTCATACTTGACATGATTTCGATCCTTAAAAGATCCTATGTCAATGGGAATAAGATTTCGTTCCGTAAACATAGGCATCCAATATTTGAAAAGATTATATGTTATCGAGTAAGAGGATAAAATTCATTACTCCTACACATATACATTGGATTATGAAGATGTTAAAAAAAAAATTATGTTATGGAAAATAAGATTTCGTTTTCCTAACATCCTTATTCGAAAAAAAAAAAAAAAATCATTAGAGGTTCGAGCGAAAAAATATACCCTCGCCTCTAAAAATTCTAAGCCTTCTTCATATCCCACGATATCTCCCTCCGCCAAATTCAAAAAAATTCTAGATTTATTTTTAAAATCTTTTTGAGAGCATAATTTGTAAATTAAATTATTTCCTTTAATTTTTTCCAAGCTACAGTTTCATAAATACAATCTATTTTTGTTAGCCTCACAAATAAAATTTTTGCTATCTATTTGCTTATAACGAGAAGTCTTTTGCTGAAACTCTTCCTTTATTTAAATTTTGGCATAATTTAGGATTTACCTCGTATACCCCGGATATTCATTTTGATCCTTCTTTCAATTAAGTCAAGCGGTAGATAAACTTAGGATTTCTTTAATTCATTATAAGTTCATCTCCAACTTTTGCTCTGGAATAGCAAAAGCTTAAGTATGGGGGTATTTGATGAATTGTAAATATACCTAATTTTATGTACATTACTTAAGTCGTTTTATTTAATTTTTGTCATTTCTACTTGTTTTTATTCAATAAAATGCTCCTATTTTTGTAAATATTATACTAACTTGCTTTATTTTATTTTTCAGGAAAAAAAAGTCAAAATCTGCAAAAATGACATGTCACGCCCGTGACATATTGGTCACGCCCGTGACCAGGGCGTGACAGCTCAAAACCCGAAAAGAGGCCAATTTTGAAGAGGAAAGCCTGACACGCCCGTGTTCCATAATCCGACACGCCCGTGTCAATCCGACACGGGGCGTGACCAAGCCGTGTCCATCCCGCTCGACGATTTCAGCTCAACGTTCGTCGAACCCAAGAGGGCCACGCCCGTGTCTGATGTGCGACACGCCCGTGGCAGCCCGACACGCCCCGTGCCAGCCAGGTCAATGTTTCGCGCTCAACGTTCGTCGAACCCAAGAGGAACACGCCCGTGTCCGATGTGCGCCACGCCCGTGTCCGTCCGACAAACTGCCGCCGGCGAATCCCGAAGTCAACATCGCCTTAAAGCGCCGAATGACACGCCCACCGTCACGCCCGTGACCTGGGGCGTGACCGCCGCGTTTTCGGCCGGAAAGTCAAATTGCCGTCAAATCCGTCAGATCGCCGAATCCCGCGGTAAAATAGTGCTGACACGCCCCCCGACACGCCCGTGTCGGAGGGCGTGTACTTGGAAATTTTTGCCTATAAAAAGGCAGCTGCTGTATGAGTTCAGGGTTCCCAAAATCCGAACCATTTTGATGTATTAGGGCTGCTGTTGGAGTTGCTTTAGTGCTATGTAAGGATCCCCCTCCCTCTCCTTTTTAAGTTTGTATGTTTGAACTCTTGTAATCACCTTTCTTTTATAATAAAATCGTTATTATTTCATCTTACATGCTTTGAAATTTCTCCAAATAGCCTCCTTTTCATCAATCTTATATACTTTCATTGTTATTTTCATAATGCGTGTGTGTGTGTATGAGCTTAAAATTGCAAAAATTATGTTTTAAAACGCAAATGTTCATGTTCTATTTTCAATTATAACAAAATTCATAGCCGTTATTATGGCCGTTTTCATTCCCAAAACTCTTTAAATTTGGTTAGACTTAGGATTTTCATACTTCAAAATACGCTTTTATGAACTTGTAAAACATTAAAAAAGGGTAGTTTTCATTCCTCTTAACTTAGCTTTTACTTTGTCTTAACTATAAAACTACTGCTTCTTTTTAGCTTACTCCCTCTTTTTAAACCATTTTACAAGGCTATAGTAATGTATAAATTGTTATTTTTATTTTTCATCAACTTTCATTTTAAGTAGTTACAAAAAAATATTTTCGCTCGAACAATTTTTATTTTCACTTTTTTTGCATTTCTATCAAAATCTAACGGTAAAAATGTAACCGTTTTAATTTTTCGGGCACTTGCCTTTCTCACTTTAATTTGAAAACTTTTTGCTCAAACAATTCTTATTTTGCCTTTTTATGCATTTCTACTGCATTCCAGCGGTAGAAATGCAGTCATTTTAATTTTTCGATAACTTTGATTTTTGCAATTATTTTAGCACGAGTGTGTGCGTGTATGAGATATTTTTCAGCTCCTAAGTTAAATTATGCAAGTGTGTGTGTGTGTGTTTATTTATGTCGAGTGCGTGAGTAGTTCTATTCAAGTAGAGTGCGTGTGTTGTTTTTATTTTTCCGCCTACTCATTTGAGTTAATTGGCTGGATTCTATTCAAGTAGAGTGCGTGTGTTGTTTTTATTTTTCCGCCTACTCATTTGAGTTAATTGGCTGGATTCTATTCAAGTAGAGTGCGTGTGTTGTTTTTATTTTTCCGCCTACTCATTTGAGTTAAATGGCCGGTCTGTATTTTCAGTCCTACTCGTTTGAGTAGGACTTGTGATTTTCAATCTTTATTTTTGTTTTTCCGCCTACTCACTTGAGTTAAATGGCTGGATTTGATTTTCCGCCTACTCGCTAGGAGTTTAATGGTCGGACTTTATTTTAATGTAAATATTTAAGAAAGCCCTGTAATCGCATTTATTTTCTCCTACTCGTTTGAGTAGGACTCGCTTTCATTTCGGTCCTACTCGTTTGAGTAGGACTTGCAATTTTCAGCTTTAATTTTCCGCCCCCACTCGTTTGAGTGGGACTTGCAAAGTTCATTTATGCACTTTTCAGCTTTCATTTCCCGCCCCCACTCGTTTGAGTGGGACCTGCAAATGTCAATTATTCAATTTTCTCTCATGTGTAAATTAGTTTTATTTCTTCCTTTTATATGTTTGAATGAGTGCGGGTGTGTTTATTTGTAATAACTTTTCTAAAATTAGGTTATTTTGCTTTTCTTCTTATTTTCTTTATAACCTTTTGGCGAATAGTTTAGCACGCTCGCACAACCAATCATATAAGCTATCCCCATTCCGATGAGTGGCTAATTGCTTTTAGCCCTCGGTATCGAAGAGCTTTGGGATCTAAAATGTTTTAAATAACCAAATGTCTAATTTTTCAATTTAATTAAAAACTTAAGGTTTACCCCGGGTTAACGACGCGTAGACCCACATATCGATGTGTGGGCTCTATTTCCGTTATCCATACGCTAGCTAGCCGAGAGGCCGTGCATATGGACAGATCACCCCTGGGTAGATAGAGTTCCGCACTAACCCTCGAGAGAGGAGGCGCGCTAACTCTACCGGATTGGGTTCCCCACCCAATAGCGGGGTTCTTAGCATACTGCGGGCACTAAGGGGAATCCTTCGTCGGACGAGAGCCCGGTCGAATAGCCTTAATGTCTAGGTGAGCGATATTCCTAGAGATAGGTGAGCTCATTATTTTGAACCTCCACGGCCAAGTTTCCGCATTAATTAAATTGAAACTTTAGATATCTAGTTATTCAAATCTATTTTTAATCCTAACGCAATTCGATACCGGGAGTTATCTCTTCATCGACTACTTTCTTAAAATCTATTTTCGTTCTTATTTTACTTAAAACCCTCAACTTCTATTTCGGTAAAATAATAGTGTTTTCGGAGGAGTAGGGGTAATCAACCCGTTCCCGGAATAATACGACCTCGGTATTCTCCCGAATATCGAGTACTACTTGCGATAGGTGCACTTGCCTCATCTAGCAAGCCCGCGGCGATCGACTCACCGAACCAACCACAGTACGAGTCTGTTCGCGGGCCAATCATTCATATTGCTGCTTCTTTACCTTTCATTACTGCACTACTTGTTACTTGTTACTTGTACCGTACATAGAATTGCTAGAGTAGATCTACAGTATTTATTACATCATTAGTTAGATATTGTCACCTGCTTCCACCTTGTTACCCCTTGTTGTCCTCCGCTTCGTCCTCCCGCTCGGTGCCTAGGAGCTGCGGGGCGAGGTGCGGAGGAAACGACTTAGTCTTTTTGACTAATGGTCGGTGACCAACTATTTTTAGGAGCCCGTGGAGATGGAGCACCAGCACGTCGAGGAGGCAGGGCATGAGGAGCAGATACCACTTCAGCAGGCTACTACCACTACTGCGCGCCCTCAGGTGGGACGAGTCTTGATGTTCTAGTTTAGCTTCCGCATTTACCATTTTGTGAGAGAGAGATTTGATGTACTGGGCATAAGCCCTTTTTACTCTTTCTTCTGTACTTTTCTGTGGACTAGTGATGTACTATTCATTTCCTTTATATGATTGTACTGTGACTTGTGGACTGATGGCATTTTATACTCAATTATACTTCTTATTTCTCATATTGGCCTACAGGTTTATGATCGTACTAGCCGGCAGAATCGGCGTGTTGCGGTGTCGACTAACCCGTGAGTTAGTGCCACCGTAAGACGGCGGTTCTGGGCATAAGATCCGGTAGCCCTCCTTGGTAAGGGGGAGGGGGGTCTTACAGTGGCCACGGCTCGAACTCCCCTGCTACCATACTCCTTCAGAAACCCAGCTACCACATGCTAAGGATCCACGATTCGGCGCCAAAACTAGCCGACAACACCACTTAGAAACTACCAAGTTCTACAACCAAAACCCGCCGAATTATTTCCCCCTACCCGCCGATTTATTTTCCCCTACCCGCCGAGTTATTTCTCCCTACCCGCCGAGTACAACTAAAATAAAAGCGATAACTTCCTAGTTTGGGCCGACTACAAGCCCAAAACTAGGAACATTCCAATTTCACCTATTCTACGACAAGAAGAAAAGAATAATACAACAAAAATGCAACTCATGGAGGCACGCAAGAGGGGAGAAATCCACTTGCCTCAAATTGACCTTGAAAACGTCACCCAAACTACTCCACCACGTAGATCCGTCCAAGAGGGGACACGCGGAGATGAGATCTACGAAAAAAACGGACAACCGGGGTTAGGGCCGAAAAACTCTATGGCGAAACGATCACCGAAACGGGAAAAACTTACAGCGATCTCGAAGCTCTCGCCGAGAGCTTTCCAACGCCGCGATCGGATCGAAATTCCGTCCACCGGATCGGCGGTGGCGGCCGCCGGAAGATTCGCGAACGGAAGGTTCCGCGCTCGCCTAAAATATCGCACAGGGGGCTGCTAGTTCGGGGAAGAAGAAAGAGTTTTGCTTTTGTCATAATCTTATATAAATATATATTTATATACTTAATAATAATATATACTTATAATATAAAATTATAACATAACAAGGGGGGGCTGCTGCCAATCGGTGAGAAAGGCAAAAAAAAGAAATGGGCCGATCGGTGAGAATGAAATCATTCTCACCGATTCTCAATTTTTATTATTATTTATTTTATTATTTTATCTTAATATATAATCTTATAATAATATATTAATTATACTAATATATTAATTTAATCCGGTGATCGGTGAGATTCATTCTCACCGAAAACAACTCGGTGAGAATGATTCTCACCGATTCACTATTTTTGATTATATATTTTTTTTTATTTAAAATACTTTATATATATATATAATATTAATACTTATAATTATTTAAAAAGGGATGATATAACATATATCGCTACGGAGGGCCAAACGCGCGCCGAATCGAACGAAATTCGCACCGTAGGCGAATGACGACGCTACGAATCCAACGGCGAAGTCGAAATCGATTTCCGACGCACCGTTTTCGAGATAATAATTTCTAAAGTTAACGGCGTACGCGAAAACATACAAACTTCAATCGCGCGCCGATGCTCCAAAAATGCTCGGAACGCGACGAAACTTGACGAGCAAGTCTAAAATCAGCCGATCTACTTTCCTAATATAAAATTTTCCACTCCCGACGCAAATCCCAAAATCTGGCCGGTCAAACCTAACGAACGCAAACGCGCTACGACAAAATCAGTAACAAAATCCGACGAACAAAACTCGGGCAAAAACTCCCGAAGCCAAAACACAAGCATTCCCCAAGAGGCTCCACCAAGTCACCAAACAGACTCCGGCTCGCTAGGGAATCTTGCTACCAGGCATCACCAAGCCACGCAGGGAACCTGAAGAGCTAAAAGCACGCTCTAACAACGACACATGACCAAAACGCGCTAACATAACGCCCTGACGTCAAAATACGTCAAATAAGAAATTAAATAAATCACTGGAAAATCGGGGGCGTTACAATCGGAGATCCTCGTGTCGGTGTCAGAACTCGAAGAGGTACTATTAACGAAGTATTGCATCTTAGCTTTCTGTCACAGGTTGAGCCAAAGAAGTTCGACGAGGCGAACAAGGATGCGGCATGGATTCTGGCCATGCAAGATGAACTACATCAATTTGAACGTTGCAACGTTTGGACGCTAGTTTCGAGACCATACAAGCAGAATGTGATTGGCACCAAGTGGATCTTCAGAAACAAACTGGATGAACATGGTGTCATCGTAAAGAACAAGGCCAGGCTGGTGGCTCAAGGTTACAGACAGGAGGAGGGGATTGACTTCGACCAGACCTTCGCACCAGTAGCAAGGCTCGAGGCAATCAGATTGTTCCTGGCGTATTCTTCACACAAAGGATTCACAGTCTATCAAATGGATGTGAAATCAGCATTCTTGAACGGAGACCTGAAAGAGGAAGTATACGTCGCTCAACCCCCAGGTTTTGTCGATCCTACTTATCCCAATCATGTTTATTTTCTTAATAAAGCCTTATATGGGTTGAAACAAGCTCCACGAGCTTGGTATGAGACTTTATCTAGTTTCTTCTTGAGAACAAGTTCTCTAGAGGTAAAATAGATAAAACATTGTTTCTCAGGGAAGTCAAAGGCACGATTTTGCTGGTGCAAATCTATGTCGATGACATAATATTCGGCTCAACGGACAACAATCTTTGCAAAAAGTTTTCTAAACTTATGCAAGGAAAGTTTGAAATGAGCAGTATGGGAGAGCTCAAGTATTTCTTAGGACTTCAAGTGAAACAGTCTGGGGATGGAATCTTCATCTCTCAGACGAAGTTCACAAATGAACTCCTTAAGAAATTCGGTATGGAGAGTGCAACCTCTATGAGGACTCCAATGGGATCCACTATGTCTCTGGATAAGGATGAGAAAGGTAAACCTTTCGATGAAACCAAATACAGAAGCATCATTGGATCCCTGCTCTACCTTACTGCCAGTAGACCGAATATCATGTTCTCCACATGTGTCTGTGCCAGATATTAGGTGAACACTAATGAATCTCACTATGTCGCTGCGAAGCGAATTCTAAGATACCTTAAAGGTACTCCCAATCTTGGCTTGTGGTACCCGAGAAACAATGATGTCGAGCTAATAGGTTTTTCAGATGCTGATTTTGCAGGGAGTAGGGATGACAAGAAAAGCACTTCCGGGACGTGTCAATTCCTTGGAAGAAGGCTTATCTCATGGAACAGCAAGAAGCAGAATTGTGTAGCTACCTCCACAGCAGAGTCTGAGTACATCTCGGCAAGAAGCTGTTGCGCACAACTCCTATGGATTAGAAACCAGTTAGCCGACTACGACCTTCAGTTCAAGGAAGTTCCAATGTACTGCGACTCCTCCAGTGCAATTGCCATTGCCAACAATCTGGTATCGCACAGCAGAACGAAGCATATTGAAGTGCGCTACCACTTCATTCGGGAGCACGTGGAGAACAAGGACATCTCTCTCTGTTATGTCCCCACGGACAAGTAGATTGTTGATATATTCACAAAGCCCTTAGACGAGGCCAAGTTCAATCTTTTCAAGACTGAACTGGGGATGCTCAATTATGAGGAATGAAGACTACCGAAGCTCCAGGCTCGTACACGATCTGAGGGGGAGCAAGGAACTCAAGTGTGAGCACAGACGCAAGAACTGAGGGGGAGCAAGGGGTCAAATGCTACCGACCCGATTTGCAGAAGCCGAAAAGGGGGAGATTACCCTCTCGGCTAAGGCTAAGGTGGCTCCAAGCTTGTTCCCAAGAAATTGGTATTGGTAATGGATAACTCACTCAACTCTATTTCAAGTTTATGGTTTTCATTCCCATATGCTCTATTCACCTTAGCTTGTAGGGTTTAGGCTTCTTCAAATAGGGGGAGATTGTTGGGTATTGTATCCACAATGTACCTGATTTGAAGAAGCCCCTGGACAAGCTAAGGTCAATAGACAATGTATTTGATAAAATATTTCAAGTTGTACTTGCAGTTTTTCCACGCTAAGTGCACACCAATGTCAGGGTGCAGTAGGTCAATATACACGGGTCTGCACGACGTAATCCCTCGTTGAGCAGATCAGTGTGTTGGCCTACGTGTACTCTCTCTATTGGAGTGCGCTTACTTTCAAGTGCAGGGCCGTGTTTATGCAAGAGAAGACAAGAAGCAAGGATGGGTCAAGGAGCAGCTCTTGGGTGGAAAGACGAAAATTTGTCCAAGTATAATTCGACGAGAATCACCAAGTGATTCTCGCCGATTCGGCGAGAATCACTAGTGATTCTCGCCGAATCGTCGAGAATCATTAGTGATTCTCGCCGACTCTTTCCGGCTACCTCAAAACGGTGCCAAGTAAGATTCGGCGAGAATCACTAGTGATTCTCGCCGAACCCATCGCAGAGCAGATCATGAATACCAAGTAATATTCGTTGAGAATCAAAAAGTGATTCGGCGAGAATCACTAGTGATTCTCGACGAATCGTCGAGAATCACTAACTGATTCTCGCCAATTCGTCGAGAATCACCTGCGATTCTCGCCGATGTTTACTTAGCGATTTCTCTGGAAGTTCCTGAACCGGACTCTGTCGCTGACAATGTTCTGGACCGGGACTTAAGGATTCTTCTTGTGGGTCCCACAACGGTCATTTTTGAAAGCGTCTACATTATATATATACGGGTATTTTGAACGGAATACACACAGAAAAGAAGCCGAGCACGATCTAACCCTAAAATCGCGAATCTACTCTGCCGCCGCCGTCGCCGCTCGCGCTAGTTGGTCGCCACTGTTGATCGTGTTTCTTCCCGATCTCCGGCGACAGAAGCTTAGCCAAGCTTATAGTCTCACGCGTCTATCCAGAGATCCCTTGTCTCTCGATTTGTTGATCGGGAAAAACTTCCCCGTCCGAATCGATCGAGACAACCGATCCTCGTGTGACCGTTGGTAGACCTAGCTAGCTTCGCTACGAAGTTTGGATCTCTAAAGAACTGCAGCCGCACATCATCGTCGCCGCCGATCCCGTGAACCTAGCCGCCGCCCTTCTTGCCACCGCTGGTTCCGGGGAGATCCTCTCCAAGAGAGACCAAGGTTGTGGACTCTTTGTAGACTTCAAGATCACGTCGTCAACGAAGAGGGACATCGTAGTCTCCACACGTAGTTTGTATCTCTAGTACATTCTATTTTACTTTTGTTGTAAAGGAACGTAGGTTCCTAGTTGTAAGGGTTGGGTGCAACCCGGTTTGTGGGAGTGTTGACTCCTACGTGTGGAAGGGTTCCTTCCGATAGTGCAGGGATTGGATTTCAATCCCGTTGGAGAAGAGACCTAGTCGTCCCTGGTTGGGAGATAGGTCGAAGGGGGAAAGTGGATGTACCCAAGTCGGGGAACCACTATAAATATCTTGTGTACTCTGTTGTGCTGTGTTGTTTTATTTTCGTGTGCAGGTACAATTTAAATACAGAAAAAGCGCTGCACGTCACCTATTCCCCCCCCCCCCCCATAAGTGAACATAGTTGACACTAGGTGGACTTTCACATCCCCTCTGCCCAGAAGGACTTTGCAATGTCTTTCGCATGAAGCCAGCATTTGCAAGTCTCCATCAGATGATGGATCTTTCGCCCTGCTACTCCATTTTGTTGTGGAGTATGAGTGCAAGTGAGCTCTCTTTGGATCCTGTGCTTCCTGCAAAAGTTATAAAACTCGGAGGAGACAAACTCATCACTGTTGTATGTTCTAAGCTTCTTAATCCGCAAGCCAAGCTGACCCTCCACCAACTCCCTGAACTCCCCAAACAATCGGAAGGCTATAGACTTCTCCTTCAAGAAATAAACCCAAGTGTATCTTGAGTAGTCATCAATCAGCACAAGCATGTATCTGCTTCCACCAAGACTAGCAGTGGTGGTTGGTCCCATCAAGTCTCTATGGATACACTCCAAAGGTCTCTTGCTCCTCGTTGTGATTTATCAAACAGAAGGCAATGAGCCTTGCCATACTGACATCCCGCGCAAACGTGATTGTTGCCAAAGGAAGATAGCTTAGGCAAGCCTCTTACAAGGCTTCTGTTTGGCATAGCTTTCAACTTATCCATTCCTACATACCCTAGCCTCTCGTGCCATATAGCAGCGCTATCATTTTCTCTCATCCGATCAACATAAGAGTTAGTTGCAAGAACAAACAGGTTCTTTACTCTCCTCCCAACATGAGCAACGTCAGCCTTAACCGTTGATACGTTGCGAAGGAACTTCACTTCTGTTGGCCCAAATAGAATGTGATAACCCACGTCGACCTCATTGATCACAGAGAAGAGGTTCTTCTTCATGTCTGGTACGTGATACACACTCCTTAATGTGAGTGGCCTATTATCACTACCCAAAGACACAACCCCCTCCTTCTCTACTGCATAACCAGTATTATCAGCAGTTATGGTAGCTTCATTAACTGAGTAGGCATGTAGAGAAGAGAACTTCGACTTGTCTCCAGTGAGGTGATGACCACACCCAGAGTCCACAATCCACTCATCATTGAAGTCGATAGCGGATAAGGCAAGGACACAAGTGCATGTCATGAAGGCTCTGCCCATCCAGCTTCCTCACTCTTAGAGCAAGCTTCCTCCTTGCCTACAGCATGCCCAGGCTACAGTTTGACCTTGAGTCACGTTTGAAGTGTCCCCGCTGAATACACTGTAGCACTTAAGTTCTTCTTCCAATCTTTTAGGAGCAGCGCTCCTCTCTGACTGATAAGAAGTTGAAGGCTCATTTTAGCAGCAGTCTTCTCTTCTTCTTCCCTTCCTATCTCTTCTTCTTCTTGACTGTCAGAACAGCGCTTACTACTCCTTCAGAGATAGTCACTCATGTTCATCTGCCTA